>VZRO01003936.1:0-99292 GCA_013397915.1 Daphoenositta chrysoptera | reverse complement strand
CCCTCCTTCTTCTCTTCGGGACTGTTTTGCAACACCAGAATGTATCGGGGGAGACTTTCCCTTCCAAGGCCCCCGGAAGGGGCCCACCAACCCAGCTCTGAGGAGGAGGGAGGCCACACCCAGAGAAAGACTCTGAAAATCTTCCCAGGTTTCCCTCCACAGGGAGGGATTTTATTATTTAGCATTATTATCCTTTTCTCTGTGTGTTTGTTAAGTAAATAGTTTCTATCTCTTTCACTTTCCTTCGAGGAATTTTTTTTTTCCCCGAACCTGGTAGTGGGGGAAGGGGTGGTGGTACCCTGCCTTTCCCTCGGAGGATATTCTCCTTTAAATTTTGGCCAAACCGGCACAGATATCAAGAAAAAGTTTTTCACACAGCATGTGGTTGAGTACTGGAACAGGTTCCCCAGGGAAACGTTCACAGAACCAATCCTGACAGAGTTCAAGGAGTATTTATAGAATGCTCTCAGCTACATGGTGTGATTCTTGTCATGTGCAAGGGCCACATGCTTTTATTGTGTGCAGGACCAGAAGCTGGTTCAGTGATCCTGATGGGTCCCTTTAAATTTTTTTAAGCAAGCTTATTACCCCAGAAAGCCAAATCAAATTTTAAATGTTTCTAACATTTACTCATTTTAACATCCTATTTAGGAAATTTAGCTTAGCGCATTTTTACATCCACACCTATCGCTTAATATATCTGTTGGTCTCAGGCAAAAGAGACTGTGGAAAGATGATTAATTGTGCTATGTGTTTATTGACTTTGTCTGTAAAACTCTCTCTAGCCATTGGCTTATGTGTCCTAGAAAAAATACTAATGTCCTAGTGTAAAGTACTCACCTATGTGCTACTTCTTCACTATCAGCTTCATTTCAGCTCATATTTCTATTATGAAATATACGAATATGAATTTGAAATATTTCATATTTCTCATATTTCTCCTCATATTAAAATTGAAATGAGAAAGACATTTCCTCTATCAGTCCTGCCACCCTAAAAGAAAAGCCGGATTTTAATTAAAGGTCAACGTTGAAACTGACTTTTGAATACATCACCCTGACTCTTCACTGCAGTTGTTTAGTTAAAGCAGATCTCCCTCCCTAAATCCTCAAGCTGCTGGAGCATCCTTGAGACAACCTCAGGCCTGGACTGGAGATATTTTAATGCAGATTTTCTTGCAGAAGGAGATGGATAACAAAGCAAAGCAACAGGACAAAATCTTAAAAGAGTGTTCAAGTACCATGTTTGTAACTTCTAAGGAGTTACTGATTCTTCTGTTCTTCACCTTAATGGCCTTTGAAAGACAGAAAAGAAAGCCTTGAAGGAACACATTTAGTTTCTTTCCTCTTTCCCCAAATGATAAATTTAGAAGGCCAAAGTATTACCTGGATGAATCATCACTTTAGCAGAAGTGAATCAGTAAGGCAGAACAAAGTGTCATTACCAGGTTGTGAGTGGGGAGAGGGGTTTGTATTTTAATTCCAGATTACTTCTGGACAAGTAATAATGTGTTTCTACATTTGTAGTAATTTTTCAAGCTGTTGATGTTTCAAAACAGTTATACATGAGAGAAATAGATTGGAATGGATTCAAACCTTTTAATTTTTTTTTTGAAAAAAGTACTTCAAAGTGTTAACCCACACCTGGAATCATATCCTTATACTTTTCCCCATGTTTTAAACACATGAGTCTAGACTAATGCAAAAGGGACTCTGATGGTTCAGCAAGGCCCAATTCAACACTGCAGTTTCCCTCAGATTCTGTACATTCCAATTGTTTGTCACAGTCAACATTTGAACTATTTTGATGAACCACAAACTGCACACTGGAAATTTTTGTTCTCTTCATATAGTGTTGTTAAGTATTGATGTCTTTCTGGTTGTTCAGTCTCCTGCATCATTAAGAATACTGTAGGTATATCATGTATCACAGATCCACTGCAATGTCTTCTCAGTCCTTTGAAAGACTGTAAGTCTAGCAAATCAATTCAGTTATTAAACAGGAGAGGGTCTGGTGTTTGGTTTTTTCGATTTGGGTTGGAGTTTGGGGTGGTTTTGCTTTTTAAGAATTGCAGGTGCATTTTTGATGAAATAATAGTTAGTGACAGGTATCTCAAAGTAATTCCTGTATTTTTTTTTCCTATAGTGCTCCTGAATTACACAGATTAATAAATGTCTGCCAAGATCAATTTAAAGCCATATATGCTCATGGCACGTTTAAAAATTTCACATATATAAAATGCATTTAAAAGTGATGTGATCGAATCCACAGTCTTTTATCCCATTGTCAGTCACAAATTACAGTTCACAGCTATATCCTTGTGGGACTAATTTCTTTTCAATTAATTTTTAAACTGAGCGTGACCTGAAATATAATTTCAAATAAATGATGGTCTGGGGGCTGTGTGGAATATGGGCATTTCATTAAGAAGCAAAGCAGACTTTGTATTCCAATATCCATACCAAACAAACTTTAAAAGAGTGAATACCAATATTCTCAAGAATTATTCTGCAACAGCTATTCAGAAAAAAAATGTGCAATAAATTTGTAGAGAAATAAAGAGACATAATTTCTCTTGCTGTGTGAAGACTAGATAAGGCACATTAATGTGCAAATAGAGCTTTTCCCTTTATTTTAAACAGGAAGAAACGTGCCAAACAAAGAATTGCCAACTCTAAACAGGGTACACATGAACTTTTCATTTGCCTTTTCTAAACTAAAAGATTTCACATTTATCATTAATTCAGTAACACAGGAAAGCTGGGGCGGTATGACTGATTTATCTGGTGAGTTGCTATTTCTGACAGAGAAATGAAGCCTCAGGCTTGTGAGGGCTCTGGATGAGAGCACTGCCAGCAGCCTGCAGAGAGAGGGTGTCCTCTTTGGCTGTGGAGGAGAGGAGTCGTAGGAAGCAAACTCATTTCCAAATAGGAATCATATGTGCAAGACTTTTTTCCTCTGAGAAGGGAAAGTGGTCAGCCAAGCTGGAGCATCTAAGGATGCAAAGTTTTAATTTGAATACTCAGAGCTGCTTCTTTCTCTTCCACTGTGCTGTTGTTCTCCCCCCTGCTAAGAGGGTAATATTCAACTCATCTTTGTGATTTGAGGGAGCAAAAGTTAATTGTAGCAACTGAACCTGAATGATTAGCTGAATCTGATATGCTAATATGCTTATTGTTTTTATGCTCATCTGCCTTTCTCTTTTATAGCTCAGGAAATAAAATTAAAATTTCACTTTCAGGTTTTTCAGCTTCACTGTTTCATCAATTTTTCTACAGTTTTCAGTGGGATTCCATTTAAAAAACCACAAAAAACAACCCCACAAAAAACCAAACTGGCTGGGGATACCAAGAACGATACACAGTGACATTGAAAGTTTAAAAAATACATTCTTTTTTA
This sequence comes from Daphoenositta chrysoptera, assembly GCA_013397915.1. Classification (NCBI taxonomy): domain Eukaryota; kingdom Metazoa; phylum Chordata; class Aves; order Passeriformes; genus Daphoenositta; species Daphoenositta chrysoptera. Next base: position 95,893 of record VZRO01003936.1, on the reverse strand, counting down.
ATTTACTAGGAAAATGCTCTTTAATATCTTTTCTTTAATTGCATATGGTACATCAAGGCCAGGTTCAGTGTCTGTCTTCATTTATTGGATCACTCAGTGTGCCAAAGCAGTAGGATATGACTTTGGAGCTACTCCTTCACAAATAACAGTTATTTGGCAAATAGCATATCCAGACATTTTCCCACTGCACTGGTGCCATAGACACTTAAAAGCATGTTCTGCTCTCCAGAACATTAAGTTTTGCTATCTCTCCTGAATATCAGTTTCCATTTGGGGAATGTAGGTCCCTAGTATGTGCCTTTTCATCCAAAGTAAATTTCCCTGTTATGTTCTTTTAGTTGAGAATACAGATATTGATGGTTATTCTTTGTCCCACTACATATAATCCTTGTACTGAAATAATATAAAAAATCTAGGAAAAGTATGGTAAATCCCATGTTTTATTTCTGTATATTTATATTTCTCCTGAATGATGTCCTAGTTTTGTAGCTATTGATAGAAATCCATGTTTGTACAGAAATAACTTGAAGAAGCTTCCTACTCATAAGCCAAAAATCATTCCAAAGAGTAATAAAGTAGCATGCCAAATGACTATTTTTGTGAGTCCAATAAATGGTTTTCACTTCATAATAGCCAATTCTATTATGCTAAGATGTGATGTTTTACAGAGATATGAACTAAAAATAGTATCCACTTTTGTAAACTGCTAGGTAAGGTTGGATATCCTGAAATAAATAATGAATAGATATAGCATTGCCATGATGGAAGTTAGAAAAAAATCTTATTCCTCTCTAAAATCCAGACATGTCTATGCCCCAGTGCCACTGGACTTCTGTTTCTAGCTGTGGGATAAATGGTGCTTTCCAAAGTCCCAGCTCTCAGATGCTCACCCTGGCACCAACTTCACATCAAGCCCAGGCCTGAGTCCTGCCTATCAATGGAGGTGAAGGCCTGAATACACATGGATGGACTAACAGCTTCCTGGGTGGGATGTATTTGGGAAATAAGAGCCTGAGGCAGTCTCATCCAGCAGTTCAGACTCAGCCCTAGAGCCCAAAACATGAAATACATTGGAGCAGATGTTTGAGGTGGTCCCTGCACAGCACTCCCACGCTCACCTTCATAAAACTACAGCGTAAGGGCCAAAAGGTTGTTCTCTCTCTAAAACAAAGCCAAGAAGCACAACTTTATTTTAATTTTCTTGTGGTTTTCTCCCTCTTTGTTTGTTGGTCTTGCAAAGAGTGCAGTTACTGCAAATGATAGTCCTGTTTTAACCTCTGTTATTTAACTTATAGATCACAAATAGACCAATATTTCATCTGAGACAGAAAAAATTCCCGGATGATATGATGGAAAGTGCAATTTCAAATTAATGTTACAATAATCAATAAAATAAAGGAGAACCAGTATAGGACTAGTGTCATGGATGTGAGAAAGTAGAGACCTACAGTCTGGCCTCAGTAGTGACAATGTTTTGCAAATTAATTTATTTAGGGGGAGGCATGTCTATAATTCCTCATGCTTCATTATACTGGCAAGCACATGACCTACCACTGTAATTTGCAAGTGAGCATGATGTCATTTTAATGAAACATCAAGCAGGGCAATTCAGAAGGAAATGCCTACTATAAACGAGCTATTAAATAATACTTAGCAATTATGGAGTGATTTTCTACTTCAAAGCCCTTCACAAACAGTCACTAATGAATTTGCATAACCTCTGTGTGAAGAGGAGGAGGAGGAGGAGGAGGAGAAGGAAGAGGAGGAATATCATTGTTCAGTTCTGCAAGCACAGAGCACAGAAACAACTTGCCCAAGAATGCAGAGGCCATGAGCATCAAAGCCCAGATCAGAACCTGGAACCTGATAACAGCCAGATATATGGCTACATCATTACATCAGGCTCCCAGCCTAGTAGGGGCCTTTAAAAAGTCCTTAATTCTTTTAAATAAAGGTTCGTATTGATAACTCAGCCTCAACGACAAAATGTCAGTTCCTAGTCATGGTTATTTTGTTGTCTTGGCACAAGGCTGTTCAGACTAGGATCTCACACAGTGCCTCCCTCCTTATTAAGAGTTTAGATACATTTGAAAACATTGTTTTATTACAAGTTTGTGAACTGAGTAGAATTTTAGACAGAATGTATTTCCACTGGAAAGATTTTAATCTTACTTCAATATGAGCATCATAAAGGAATTGCAGGCGGACTGCCTAAAATAAGCTGTGCTTATTTATTTGAAGGACATACTGCACTGGCTTAATGAGTAGTCCTCACTGGGAAAGATCTGCCATTTTTTTGGATCAGATGTGATAAAGGTACAGATGGAATGTATTTTAACACACATTTTTGTGTTACTGTGTGCGGTATTTGGACCATATATGTACCAGAGAAATAAGTATTTAATAACTCACCCATTAGACGTCTCCTTACAAGAATAATGTAATTTAAATAGATGGGAGTAATGTATTTTAAATACTTTTGGAAATATGTTCAGTGTGAATGTATATTTAAGTATTATTAGCTTTCTGAGGGTGAAGTTAGTTGGTCTGTTTGTTTCAGTGAAATCTAAGCTGGAAAGTCCTGGAGCAGCTCAGAGCCTCATCTGCCTCTCCAGTTGTACCCTTCCAGGCTGCTGGAACTCATCTTTCCTCCAGGAGCCTTGAATAAACAAGCCAGAGAGGACTCACAGCATGGCTCCACAATGAAATATTTGACTAAGGTTAGGACATCTGGGAAGAGTTTGGGGACAGCTTCAGGTCTGGAACTATGTTTTTGAAACAAAATAATTTTTTTTGCCACTTTTGGTCTGGATTTGAACTTTACTTTCTGCCAGCTGGGTAAATTCATTCATGGCTGGGTTGTACTGTGGCGTCTGTGGTTTGCAGATGTATGTTCTCCATCACTCCTCATTGGCACACCCTCTATTGTCTTCTTCTCTTGGAAGATGTCTGTATAGCTAAGGGTTTTTTTAGGATTGAAAGCATTCTGAAATATAGGCTTTATTTTCATAATGTAACATTTACAGTAGTTAGTTTTAATTGTTGTTTATTCTAAACTATTTCAGATTCTGAACCATCCATGCAACTGCCAAATTTTACCAGTTTCCTAATATTATTAGATTTTATAAAATTTCTTAAAACAAAGATACAACTTTTCTGATTCTCTTGATTGGACAGCTTCCATTTTCTCAAAATCTTATTTCCTAAAAGTGAATAATAAATAGAGAGGTTTTGGTTTATGCTCCATTTCAACTGTATTTTTAATGTGGTTGTTAAAATAAAACTAGAGGCAATAACTTAGGAGGAATGTAGAAAAGGAAACAACCCGATTCTAATTTTCCTTTCCCTTAATTGGGTTTTACAACACTAGAATGCAGCTCCCTTTGCTTTTCATGAATCTGAGAAAAGGAGAAATTTGTATATCTGTATAAACAAAATATTTACATGGTGACTTATGTATTAATTGACTAGTGAATTTGATGGCTGAAGGAAATTATGGTCAAAATTAAATATATTCATCAAATTTTAGACCGTCAAAGGCATTGAGAACAATAGGAAGTAGACTCTAAATCTTTTGAAGACCTAGGGAAAAATGGTATAAATAATGTAACTTTAAATTAGACTAATATATGTATAACAAAAATTCAAAATTCCCTTATACAGTATATGTATACAATTGTAGTAATGGATTGCCAAAAGCAGAATATTTGAGAAATCATATATTTTTGGCACCATGGAATTAATGTCAGCAGTTTCCCTCTATTGACCTTTGCAATATTACTTCCACTTTACACTAGTGAGATATAAAAAAGAGAATTTGCCTCTACAAGAAGGTTATCTTTCTGATGAGACCATTCCATTCTGTTTGGTTATCGTTTATAGGACACCCACATCAAACTAACTTCTATTGCATATGATATTTTCCATTGTTTTGCAGAAAATAAACACAGGGATATTTTTAGCGGACATTTGTCCTTGATAAAAATATTCTGAACTCAGTAGCAATGAAAAGTAAACATTCATCACTGAACCAATTTATATTAGACAGCCTTTATAGTCAACAGAATGAAAGAAGCATTTGCAGGGTGGGATTTACCTCATCCCAGCAACTCATATGAATCTCATTGCAGGCATCTGGAATTAGACCAGATGTATCCCGACCTCAGAGGCACAGGCTGTGGTCTTCTTTGGATCAGGACCATCTGCAGAAGTGGGAAACTCTCTTATGACTGTAAAAGAGTGTGAGACTTCACAACTGTGAACATTTAAGAACAGCTGAAAGGAATGAGAGCAGGGTGTTGCAGATAACCCACGGATACCACTGGCAATTTTTTTATTCAACATCTATATTAGTCATGAGTGCCCAATGCAGCCTTGCTCATTGAAACACCTCAGGTGCTAAGCTAAAATCCAGTGAGGCGAACACTAACCATGCCCAACTTGTGATATAAAGCCATAATTTGAGTTTATCTCACTTGAAGGCACTTTCCTTGCTCTCACATAATTCCAAGTTACAGGAACACTTCCATAATTTATCAAGCATATATTTTTGCACACTGTTCAGCTGAACTGTATTCACTCAAAATGTTAGACAAAACTTTCTATTTCCCAGAACTCAGTTCTGGAAAATTTCAGATCCAAATAGTTTCAGACATATAAAATATTGTTGTGGTAGGAATTGTTATTCTGTCTTAGGTGTAGAGGACATGGGAAATGGCAGCCAACACACCAAGAGCCTGCCTGAGAGAGGATCTAGAAGCCGAAAAGCATCCTGAAATTTAGACAGTGGTCCATCACATCTGTTTTCCCACACTTACCATATAAATTAGTCTTATAATTTTTAAATTCTGATAAACACTGAGTTGTGACTGATCAGAGAAGGCTTAAAAGCAAGATATGGCACCAGCAGTTTTCCAGTAAGAGTCCAATGACCAAAATAGTCCCTCAGAAGGGGGGAGAAGCATAGCTCTAGATGCTGTCCCACTCAGGAGGGTTACATTTCTGTCTCTTCCAAAGACCACAAAACCACTTGGTCTCCCAAGCAAGAGGATTTTTTTTCATCTTTTGCCTCCGATGGAGAGATATTCAACCAGTCCTAGAGTGGGTGCCAGACAGAAAGCAAACAGAAGTAAACTTGTTTGGGTGGAGCAGATGGGATTGGGAACTCAAGTAGGAGCTCCAGAAACATCCGTCCAAATTCTTCCCTGAGCCAAGTGCCCCCCAAACACAATGTCCTTATTTTCCTTCATTCTTAGTGATTTTGTGTAGCTTCCCACACACACATCCATTCCAGATAACAGAAACTGCCCGTAACAAAAGGCATATAGATACTGAAGGCTTCTCCAACATTTATGTATTATCACTATTGTCCCAAAATTAAATCATTTCAAAAAATTTCAGATAATTTTGGTTTAGTACATAGGAACTTACTGCTAATGAAGCAGTGATACCAGAAGTTGAAAACTTAGGGGTTTTCTTCAACTAAGGGAATGAAAGGATCAGCAACAAAAGAAACTGTGTTTTAAACTCAGCTCCTTTTATCAAAGGCTGCATGGTCCTTTTCAAATAAAAATACACAAAAAATGTTTTTGTTCTACTTTGCGAAAAAAAGGTATGAATTCTATATTTTAATAATAATTTAAAAAGCAATCAAAGGTTTCTTTTAATCCATTTTATAGTTTTATGTTTAGATATTTCCCCACAGATCAGTATATCCCCATGTAAGAACCAGTCACTCAAGTGCACGTTTTTCCCAGATTAATTATGCTGGCATTTGATACATACATGGATCTTTCTCTCTTTGGGGATTCTAAGTAATTTCTAAGGATACTGCCAAGTATATCGACAAGGAATTTCAAGGCCTAGCTACCAGGAGCATTTCTGACCCTTGGGACCTGGAAAAAAAAATCCAGCTTTACTTAAATGGATGTTAGTTTACGCCTGAAGAAAGATAAGAGGGTTTTATTACTATTAATTTTCAGGTTTACAACTGATGTCCTAATCATCCCCAGTTAGCAATGGACTTAATAGGAGCAAACTTAGTCCAAAATTCCCAACTGACACAGACACAAATTAGAGGAAAGTACAGAATTGAACTCAGAAATTTCTCGTTTGCTCAGAAATTTCTGATATATTCAGAAGAATTAATGTTTGGATTAAGTTAATGTAATTATGTTAGATGTCTCTGGCAATTTTAATTTTCTTACCTTTTTGAGAGAAATCAGATGGAAGATGGTGATTTCTTGAATTCTCTAATCACATGGTAGTTTGGATTTATAGTTGCAGATACAGGCACTGTTGAGTGAAATGTCCCTCAAAATTTTTAAAGGAGCTTGTTACAAGATAATATTCTGACCAACCTGGATTCTCTGACAGATTTTTGAAAATCAGCTCGTTATTATGATTGCTTATGTATCTTAGAAAATATGGTCAAAGTGAAGTACTTATGGTATCTCCTCAAGTTTACAAAACATAAGTGTCCTTTTACTTTCAGTAAGTGCCATCTCCATACTTATATGTGCAGGGACTCATGTTGTGATAACCCACAGAGGCATCACATGTAAATCCTCACAAGACAATTATGGAAAAGAAACTTCAGTTAATATTTGCTTATTACATAAACTTTAACCTCCTCCTGCCACATACTAACCTCCTGTGGTGATTGACGTATTTTCATTTACCAGTTAATCCCATTTCTCAAGACTGAATTCCTGATTTTTTTTTTTTCAAATGAGCATATACAAGAGCTTTATAGCTAAATTACAGTACCATATGAAATAAAAAGACAGCTGATGCATTAATGATTCCTTCAACTTTAATGAGGAATAAACATACTCCAGGTTCAAATTCAGTTTTCAAAATGTGTAACGATTTTCTGTGAGTCCTCAGTGAGTTCAACTCAAAGAATGAAAGATAAATTGAAACATCAAATGGCTGAAAGAAATGGTTTCACAGTGTAATACATAAGCAGAAATAATTTACTTAGACATAAAACTTTTCCAACAAACTTTCAATCCTAAATTAATGCTCCCATTGCCTTTTTTTAATGACAAAATCTATTTTTAAATATATTAGTATATTCTTATATAGATAATAGATATTTATTCTTTGCATTAAGACACCCTTTCTGTTTCACAAGCCAACTTATCATTTAGTTTTCAAGCTAATAACAAATGAGTATGCACATTATGCTATTTTTTAAACTTGTTTTATTTTCCTAGAAACATATTCTTTCCATATGGGCAAGATGACAGTTATAATAGTTACCAATATTTTTAACTGGTTTTGACCTTTCCTAGAATATTTTTTTTAAACTTTATTACGTCAGTAGGAAAATCTTAAATTATTTTGTGTACTTAAGTACATATATTTTTAATTTATAGAGTATCCTTATCAGAAAAACATCCTCAGTGCAGTCAGAAGGAGCGTGTTATAAATTATGCTTGGAACTGTCAAGGGAACAAGTTTTTATTTTAAGAATATATGGTACTACTGAAACTTTTTTTTTTTTTCCACCAGCAGACAAGGAGCAGGGGAGCATATTTTTCATTTTAAGCTTCAACCAGACTTCTAAGAATTGCTGTCTTTGAAGCACTCCCCCCACATCCTCCCCCATATTGGTCTGCAATCCAGAATGAAAAAATGTTCCTAGCCTGCTGTTGGACCACTTTCTTCTAGGACTTTCATAATGTTCCTGTCAACAAATTACAGAAAGTATCAGACAAATCCCTTGTAGATGGTTTCCATGAACCCATGACACTAATTTTCACTGCATCTTAAAACTTATCTACAAAGCTCTGATCACAGCTACTACTTCACAAAACAACAAACAACAGGAGACTCTTTTAAGAGGGGGAGAAACTCTGATTTCTAGCTACTTTTTAAGACTGATAATATATTTTTCCTGTTTGTTGACACTAAAAGAGTTAAAACTAATCAAGATTCCTCTGCCTAGAAACATTTATTCCCAACTTTCTGATTGATTTATTCAACTATTTTTGGTTCTAAAGTTTTGGGAAGTAGCCAAGAACCTGGTTTCAATTGCCTGTCCCAAAGTGACAGCAGCTGGGAAGTCAGTCATGTTTGAGATGTGTCGGTGCCCCGTGAGTGAGCCATGACCTTGCTGTGTCTGTTTGCCTCTTTCACACTTCATGGCAGCTCAGACCACTCAGATGTCCTGACTTGTATGCCCAGCCCTCCAGCCCAAAGTAGGAAGATGAAAAGATTGCACAGTACCTTCAGTTTGGTTTTTCATCAGAGATGGTTTGTGAGAAAAGAGACCGTCTTCTACACCAAACAAAATGGTGTTGATTTTGTGATTTATCCTTTTGTGTAACATATTCTAAGTTATGTCTCTTTTTAGCTATTACCACGAACACTTTAGTTTAAGGAGAGTGATTGCCTTCTAGAAAACCAAGATTCCCATCAGTTTTTATATAATAAAATCAGTTTCCATAATTTCTCAAAATTTATTTTGAATGTGCTAAACAGTGCTAATTGTTTGAATTTTTAGGAGCAACAAAGAACAGATTTTTCCTGAGAGAATTTGCTTACCTTCTTTCCATTCACCCCCAAAGCATTTTAAAAGTATAACAAACCTATTTTGAAATCTGTACAAAATCAACAAGTGACTGTATTGAAGATGTTGCCACTGTGCATGCTGATGCATGTGCAAAGCTTCACTAATATCTCAAATATTGTCAAGAACAAACCAGTTTTGGAGAAAAAATATTCCCATGTCTAATATTACAGATTTTAGCTTTTGGGAGGCACTACTTATCCACAGAGCATTAATATGATCTACTGATGAGATACCATCATATAAGGAAGTTCCTCCAAACATTAGGAATTACAGACAGAATTGCAGAATTATCGTTACATTATTAGAGAAGTCATATGCTCAGACATTTTGTGTTTTGAACAATTAAATCCTTTCTAGTGATGTTCAGCATAGTGGTAGGAAGCCATATCATCAGCCAGAAGGAAAATAGCTTCTAGCTATGGGTTATCACAGTTTTTTACCATTTCTAAATGATCAACAGTCACATAAACAAAAATAAAAAAGAAAATATTGAGTCAATAACATTAGAAACTAATGAATACGATTTAATGGAAAACTGATTTGGAAAAATCCTCTCTCAGACTAACAGAACACAGCCATGATATTTAACAGATGTATTGTCATATTAGCTTAAATTAGAATAGTAAGCTTTATTATCTTTACTACATACACAAGCATTTATTTTCATTTTTATTATGAATTTTCACAATTTAAAACAACTTATTAGAAAAATCTTGATTTATTAAAGCAAATTTATTTTTCGGCTTGTTTCAGAACTATTGCATCACCACTAGATATTTATTTATATCTAGAATTGTCTTCACTAAATCAGTTGTGGAGGTGGAACTACACCACTAAATCTGGCTTTGCAGTTTATCTCAGGAACCTCCCCATGATCTCAGAAGCCACTTAAAGCCTTTATCTGTGATTTTTCCAGGTTTAGATGTGCAAAATCCCCAGGTGTCTGAATGGTTTACTTTATACGTGCACACCAGCTCCCTTGACCACTTCAGACAAAAACTTTGTAAACCCTGCCCAAATCCTGTTGACATTTTTCTCTGACATCATTTTAGCTCTGCCTAAACGTCTATAACATTTGTCCAAGCCTTGCAGGTAAAGGAAAGTGCAAACAAATAGACAAGAGAGATGGATATAAGACAAGTCTGGAGTTTTTTAAATTAATGTTTCATAAATTAAATTAAAGCATTTATGAAAGTAGACAGGGAGAGAGAGGCTAAACAAGGAACAAACAAGATTGGTTACTAAAAACAAGGTAGACATCCCAGTTTAGTAAAGCCAGGTTGTTAGAAAAGGGGAACTGAAGGGGTCGTGGAGCACGTGGGAAAAGTCAGGAGAGAGCTTTAGCTATTAACCTTTTATATATAGACCAACTAGTTCCTGCAAGTATGAGTGCAAAAAGGCCATAAGATACCAAGTATTTCAACTTGTGAGTCAGTTTTCTAGCACTTACCATGGAGATTTTACAAACTTTTTTGGAAGAAATTGATCCCAAAAGGTATTCCCAGTGTGAATAGCTTCCCTGGGGCATCTGTGAATGTCCTCATCAAAATAGCCTGAATCATCACTAGATGCCTTCTGCCTGCATTCCTCATCACATTTAGCTATTTAACAAGTTTTGAATTCCAAAGGAATGCACAAATGCTTTATGCAAATATGGAAAACTGTTAGCAAGCTTCCTCATGAACCTGAAAATCTGCATGATTTTCCCTGGGCAAGCAGGACTTCAAGCTACATGTGGTTGATACTACCTAAAGGTAAACGTACATCTGGCACTCACCACAGGCTATTAGGAATTTCTAATTGCTGTCTGTCCTCAGTGTTTCCCAGAACAATGTCTTGTGGGCATCATGCTACATAGAAGTTGTTGGAAGCAGAGAGCAGCTGTACACTCAGCACTTCTGCAAGACTGAGTTTTGAGAATTTCGATACAAACACAGTATTTTGTTCAGGAGCAAGAAAAAAAGGTGTTCATGGGTGAACACGGGGGACACCTGCAGCGAGCAAGCATTAATGAGCATCTTGCATGCCTAAGGCTGCCCAGCTGTCCATGGAAAGCCAAACAGATATTGTGCATGACTGTATGCCCTGGGAATATTGTTCTCTAGGTAAGAGGAACGGGATGAAAACAGAGAGTTGATTAAATGAACTTTAGCTGTCTAATTTAGAAAACTCATAATGAAGACATTTTTGAGTTCTCATATATCCCATTTTTAGCTTTTCTCAGATAATCTAATATACAACATACAAGAAAAATGCTAGATGTGTTAGTTTCTCTGCTTTACTATTTTTTTTCAGTGAAGAAATCTATATTTCTAATTCCCCTAAACCTCCAAGTAAGCAATAGCTTTTATTTACCACTGGGTCCCCTTCTCTTCTGGGGGTTAGGTGTATTAATCTATAGACTGCAAAAGAATTAAATGCAGCCCGTGCACCAAAAGCACCAAAGCAAGGCACCATATTGGTTTCCACCATCAGTACAACAGCTTGAGAACTTCCTCTCTCTTTCTTCTTTAGCTTCTCAGTAGACTTAATAAGCTCTTCTGCCCTACACTAGGTAGGGGAAACAGGGTTTGATAGTAAGAATGTGCATCCCATCCACACTTATGTGACAATCAGAAACAAGCCACCATGTAGAAGGCAGCTGATAAGCCACCCCAACTTTGTCATAAGTAGCATGAGCCACGGCAGTCAAATCAACCCTGACTGCCCTTAAAGCAGAGTTCTGTGACAACTCGAGCTCTGTTTCTGCTCTACAGGGTATGCACCTTAATATGTCCCATTTCTTGCTTTTTTTTAATTTAAGGCATCACACTACATGCATTAGAATGTCCCTGGAGTTGCACGATATTCAAATGTCAGGAGTTAGGAAACATTTCAATCACTGCCCTTAAGCCTTCTTGCCTAAAGGGTGGGGATTTGTCACTGCTTCTAAAGAGCCATCAAATGTTTTACATCCAGCAATCAGTTGTATTCTTTTTCCTTGGAGTTCTTTTCAGCTGGCATGAAATACTACTTTAAATTATTCTGCTTTGTGCTTATTATATTTCAAGATTTCTTTTAAGATATTCAGAAAAGAAACTCTGTACAACAGACTAGAGGCTGAAAAGATATAGAGCTAAATCTGAAAAACCAGATTTAATTAACAACTGGATTTTTCTTCAAAATAATTAATAAATTATAGCTATCACAAAATTCATGAATATTTCTGTTGAAAAAGGTGCATTAAGCAAAATGTTCATCCTGAAATTTGGAAACAAAATTTTGTTTCATTTCAGGATGACTCTGGGATAATGAATATACCTAAAATTAAACTGGCTATACAATAATCCCTTCTTAGTCCATCTTTATAGCCTTTTGTAGTCATGGGCAGATTTCACTCAAATTTAACAGTAAGTTGATATCTCGAGCATAATGAAATTCCTAAAGACTAAGGGAATGAACAGCTTGATAGAGGTGTGAAATGTAATGTGATCAATTGTGTTGTGGCTGAAGGAGAAGCGGGGGGAAGTGGGTTGAGTTCAGCCACCTTCAGATGAGCAATCAGTACTGATTAACCTGCCAATTAACTCTGCATATGCCGAGCTCTTCACTGGTCAGATGCACCACCACAGCTGATTCTTGCTCTGTGAAAATGTTGTGGAGACTTGAGAAAGGGCAGAGTGTATTGCAAAGCAGAAGAGACTTTGAGCCCAACCCCACTGCAAACTCAGTTTTCTTAGTCTAATACTCATAAGTATATTGCTCATAAAACTGCTCTCAAAGAGCAAAGTGAAGAGAACAAAAATAAAACAACAGGAAAAACATAATTTAAAAAAAAATCATAGGATGCTAATTTGATATAAACTAAAATATTTGCACTGTTTTGGTTCAGAAGAAATAAGGAGGCTCATTTGTTTTAGTATGCCCCAAACCAAGTATTTTTTCCAATTTTTCCCCTTGTCTTCAGAATGAGTTATTCACACAGAGCTAAGTGTAGTATGTAGCTGTCAACTGTGCATGAATAGCCATGTCAGACACTCTGCCATAAAGTCCCAGGCTAAAGAACAAACAAAATGCTTGCAAGGGGCACCACACACAGCAGTGGCACAGCAGCCAAACCACACAGACAGAACCTGTTCCTCTGCCATTGTACCTGAAATAATATTTCACTGCTGAAATATATTTTAGCATCAAAGAGGTGTGGTATCAATAGCAACAGTAAGTATGAAGCAATTCAGGAATCCAGATATTATCTTTACAGAACAAAAATTTTTAATTTTCTTCCTGGGTTTTTCTCTTTCTTCCCATTCACAGTTTTAGGAAACAGCTCACAGAACGACAAATTTACAGAAAATTCAATGACCATAAGGATGTCAAGTTGATATAAATATAAATAAGAATAATGATTTTTTTTCCACCCAAAATAGCTTATATTGACATTTCTATTTACTGTGGATATAAAATCAGCTCTACATTCGTGCTACTTTAAGAACAATGCTGGATGTAGTCCAGAAATGGCATTAAGTTATTCTATCTTCAAAGAGATTTTGAAATGTATAGATAATTTCAGATTCACACAAAAACAGTATGGAAATTGGACTAAAAAGTTGTACAGGCCACCTGGAATTAGAGACGGAAATGGCAATTAGGTTGCGTTAAAAATTTTTGCAAATGTACATGCTTGAAAGTCAAATTTTTAACTTTAGGTTGAGTATTATGAGGCTGAGAATGGAAATGTTATTTGGTTTTTGGACTTTTGATATGACACATATATCAGGTGACCCTTAAAATATAAATGTTTACATTTTCCTACCAGATATGCATTATATAGCTTTCTACGAAGGAATGTATTCATTCAGTTGTACTTTAAACATATTGCAGCAGGGAAAATTTCATCTTACATATAATAAAATAAAATTTCCTGATACATATTTGTTATATGTATTGTACAACTTTATATTGAAACACTGTCAGCTTCCTTTGCAGCAGTGTTAATAACCATTAGCACAATTCTATTTCAACTTTTTTCTTGTTAATAACCATCAGTACAATTCTATTTCAACTTTTTTCTTGTAGCCACCGAAGCCTTTGCCCCAGTTTGTATCCTATATCAAGATGTTAATTTCAGAGCTATTATCATTCATTTTAGTTTAAAAATCAATGTCTGAGCCCGTCAAGCTTTGTTTTATTTTATGATCTTCTCTTTGGCTATAAGACTGAGATGTTAAACAATGCCCTACTTAGGTAAGTTGATTTCTTCAGAAATCTGTCTCTGTCTCTCTGTTTGGCTAGCTGGTAAGCTTTGTCATTTCATGCATATGTTGAGAGAAGTCAAAAGCGTTTTAAAAAGTCTTTAAAGATTGAAGCTCTATTTTTGAACATCCGTAATCTCCAAGCAATTCTCTCTAAATAGAAGTGTTTTGCACAAGAAATAGCTGTTGTAAAGTCCTCTGACATAGCAGAAGCAGATTAACTAGCTGTTTAAATTCTGGACTCTACCTAATGAAAAACATTCATTTCAAAATTTTCAGCTCAGCCCAAAGCCTAAAGCCATAAATATACATCCTCTTTTTGAAGTATAAATTTTGAGTATGCAATCAATAGGATCTTGGCTAACACTGCAGTTTTAAATTCACTCAGACACAATAACATCAACTTTACCCCACAGAAGATCGTTGAAGTAATTCTGAATAAGAGTTCTAGATGACACCTATTGGGTTGAAAATATCAAAAGCTACATGCCACTGAAAGTATCATGTTCCCACTTAAAGCCACATAAATTGACATTTTTAGGAAAAAAAGCTATGTTATTTCCTTTAATATAATCTTAATAGTAAAATTTAATAAAAGTAGTCTTCCCTCACCAGTCAGCAATTAATGGTACACTGAAATTATTAACCTTAATTAATAATTATATAGTGTTGCCACACATCTGACAATTATATATTAGGATTTTATGGTAAAAAACCCACACAGAATGTCAAGATAATCCTGTCTCACTAGAATAAATGTAATCAAATAGGAACGAAATACATGTTGGAATGATTAATTTCTGTTATTTGTATATTTATCCTTAGTCCTAGCTGTCCAACAGTTTTCTTTAGATCTATTAGGCTCTATTAATCTAGTGAGAACGACTAAGAATTTAGATAAAACAGTTTTATTTTTACATTGCTCTTCTTCAGAGTTATTCTAAGAAAAAAGACATGTAAGATTTTATTTCAATTTTTGTGTTATCACGCTTTTCAGAACTGCATTTGGACAGAGTTAACGCTGTTTGGCACCGGTTCAAACACAGGAATATCCTTCTTTCTGTGTAAATAAGGATAACCTTGGAAAGCTTTATTGATGACAACATATCACCTTTCTATGTTTCTCCTGTAGGAAAAAATTATGTATCATGCCAATGCCAAAGGAACTGTAAAAGTTCCCATATGGTTTTAACTATGCAGAGTTCTTAAAATACAATGATAGATTTTCTTGAATATAAGCCATTTAAATGGATTCTATTTAGAATGTCTTATTAATTTTTCATTCTGGTTATAGTCTCCTTGGTCTTGTTTTAAGAACTTTTCTCCAAAATAATAAAAATCCCAGCCTGCTCCTAATTTGCTGCTTGTTTTTTTTTTTTTCTCTGTTACCTCACACAGGGCAAAGCCTCAAGCTTCCATTAAATGTTGATTTGACAGGGAAATGAATAATATTTTTTATCTCCATCTTTATAAATACAGTGATAAATGTATGGTAAATGTCAGTCTTTTCTGAAATGCAACCATGGTCCACGAAGATAAAAAATCTGCTTGCTCGGGAAAAGTTATTAACAGACCATGAGAGAACAGAATATAACAAAAAAAAAGATTAAAAATACAGTCGGGATCTCATTTCACATCTTTTCATCACAATTCAATTTTAAACGTATTATATAAGTTCTGGTACATAACCATGACACCCCTCAAACTTTCTAATTCTTAACTCTTAACAGACAGTAATTATGGCAAACACTTCATGTCTTGTATGCCCTATATAATGTATGCATATAACAGGGATAAAACTGTATCTTGTATATATAGGCATGTATAAATTTTTCTTTACATATGTATGTGTAATTAAATTATTTCATTTAGCATTTCACATTAAAATTGTGCTCTTTACAAGATCTATCACAAATTTACTAATGTCTCATAACAGTTCAACAGCAAAAACTCAGCAGTTAAAGCAAATAGGTGGGAGTTCATCAGTCTGTTTTGAAATAAAATCCTCTAAAAATTTATGTAGTTTTTTAACAATGTCAAATTTTGATTGATCAGAAAGTACTTATTAAAATCTGACTGAATAAAACCAGTTTTTCTAAAATTATTTAATTGAAATTTGGAAAGCCCAATAAAATTTAACATGGTATATTCATAGGAACATAAAATCATAGAATGCCAAGTTGAAAGATACCTCAATGATCATCTAATCCAATCTTTTCTGTCAAAAACATGGTCCAGACAAGATGGTTTAGCATCCTGAATAGCCATATCTTAGAGGAGTCTAATGTTGGGTAATCCACCTCTTTCCTGGGGAGGTTATTCCAATTGCTGACTGTGAAAAATTCTCCTCTTGTGTTCAATCAGAATCGCTCCAGGAGTAATTGATAATTAATCAAAGGGGGTTTTAAGGGATTTTGTTACAACCCTGCTCTTAAAAGTGTTACCTTTGGCTCTAGACATTCAGCCAGTTCTAGTTTGGCTAAAGCAGGCCTGCATGGAGGAGAGGTTGATATTTGTAGCTGAAAACAGTGCTGTAATTTCCATGACCTTTACAGAAAGGTCTTTCTCTCCCAAAAATGTCAGTGTCCAGAGTCAACAGTGAGATTTTCTGAACCTCGTGTAGAAAATAGAGAACTCTGCAGGCCCAAAATGAGCTGGGACTGTCATAAGCATGTGTCAAAAAGAAATAAATTGTTCCCAATTTATGGTTCTATATGAGCAGCCTCTGCAACATGTGCCAGAGGAAGCAAAACGATCTTTTAACACTAGCTGAGGAATAATATGAAGAACATTGTAGCCTCAAGGATGGTGTGAAGGTCTCAGCTTGGAGCCCTGTCCTAAGGACATACTCCATGACTTACAGGACATATTCTTACTCCTCTGTACTGGTTTGTGATTCACAGAAGATAATTTTATCTTTTAAGAGCATTTGTTCATGTTACGTATAAATAATAAAGTTCAAGAAATTACTTGTTCTGTTATTTCCAAAGTCAGGGATTGTTGGATGGCTTTAATCAATGCTACCACTGACCTGACTGCAGTCAGTGGAGAGGAGCAGATACATCTTTGCTGGGCCTCATTTTATCTGTTTTGGAAGTTTATTCTAGAATAAGAAGAAAAACAGCCTCACAGCTGCTGTAGTAAAGACTTCTGTGATGGCCCAGGGAAAAACTCCAGGCAGAAATGACAAAAGTCAGAGACCTCTTGGTCCATTGTTGAAGTGATGGTGAATCCCATATTTTACAGGGCAAATAATGCGGGATTCACCCCGTCCTATTCAGGATGAAAATGCAAGTCAACAGCTTGTTTATGTTGACTCTGCCTGATCTACTGACATATTGTCATTAGGTTTTTTTTCTGCTATTGAGTTAAATATGTAATGTCTATGTTCAAAGCTGTCAACATCTATAGAAAATGAAGGCTGGTTCCTTTTGTTTGTGTGTGTGTGCGCGTGAGTGGAGATCTGTCTTCTAACATTTATCCATAATTCTTATGAGTGCTTTCTTCATCATTTATCAATCAATCTGACAATGAGTAAATTAAACTGTTGTTCTTCCTTGCACTCCCAGAATTACAGAATTAATATATTCATGGAGGAAGAGAAAAATTGTGAAATTCATTTTATTCCACTACTTTATGAATTATATAAATTAAGAAATGTATTCAAAATAATTTATTCATATGCTACTGTATTTCCCTTGTAATCACCTCATTGTTACCTATGTCTGGGTGGATCAGCAACAGAATATTTCCCTAAATTAAATAATACTACTCTGAGGTTATATATTCTCCTTCCTGTCCCTTTGAACATACCTGCACACCAGATTACCTTTCCTACTTTAACAATTCTCTCCAAGTCAAACTGATTAGGCAATGTGGCTGCTAATCTTTGGAGGCACCAGATGCCAATAATTCTTTCAACAGTGTAGTGGTAAGTACTGCAACTGGAAATTTGCTCTTGACAATGCATGCAACTCTCTCAGAATGATAGGTTTATATTAAACTCATAAAATCCCATCTTCTCCCATTTTGTAGTACAGCTGAGGAGTGAAAATACTTCAGCCAAATATTTCAGGATTGTCTCTGAAGTCTTAAATCCACAAGTTAGCAAAAATCTGCTGAATACACAAAGCTTATAATGACTTCAATAATATTCTGGATTCTTGGCACTTCTTAAGATTTATTTGCAATTCAAAACTTAATTTCAGGCAACTGTATTTTTTTTAAAGTCTGTTTTCATAGAGCAGAGTCTGCCAGACTGGCTTGTGACTAAGGTATTTCCCAAAAGGCTGCTTAGCATTTGTGCACTAGAAAAAGCTACAAAGCACTTAGGAAAACATGAATCACTATATTTTCACTCTCTGTTTTTATTAAATCCCATTTCAAAGTTACTGTAAGTCAAACATTTTCCCCCTCATTCTTGACATCCTCCCCTTTCCACCCAGTAAAATATTTCCCCTTACATTGATGTTTTTTTTCCTTTTGTCCATATACACTTCTGATTTTTGAGATTCTACTTTTCATCCAGTTTTCAGTTCTCCATGCAGAACTTTCTATGGAAAGAGAAAAATAATATTTATTATTTGTTGAATGATTCGGGTGGTCAACAGGTTTTTGTTCAGTTGCTCACAGTTGTCACAATCTCTATTACTTTATTAGTCTTTTATATAAGGTTCTCCAAACTACTTCATCTTTTTTTTTTTTTTTTCAAAATAGTTCCCACTTATAGTGTTGCTGGTTGATAAATCATCATTCCTATTTTTATAAAATTCCTTAGGTAACTAGATCATGAGTTATTGCTCATATTTATGACATATAAGGTTGAAAATTGGAACCCTGACACATTGGGACACCCCAAGACATCTAGTCATTTATATTACCAAACAAATTAATGCAGGCTTGATACACTTTCACAGCATAAGAAAAAAGAAATGTTGTCTTCATCTTGTGCAACTAAAAATGGCTATGCAGAAAAAATCATCATAGATTAGATAAATATCTATTGAATAATCTTATTATTAATACTACTACTAATAATAATAATTATAATCTCATAGATTAACATCTCCAGAATCTCCACCCAAATTCAAGTGACCAAGTTGTGCTCTTATTTAAAGTTCTCTCATTATCAGATTGCTTATTTTTTATCACAGAGTTTGGTTTATATTGTTATAAATAAAATTAAAATAAAATTTCAAATTTCATAAAACCTTTAAATAGAAATTTGATATTAAAATGAGGCATGGTATGTTCATCAGCACAACAGTGACGATGACATTTGCTTTTACCACATTATACAATGCACATGGATAATAAATTATATTACCAGTGAAAAAAAATCAAATCACACTTTATTTTATATAATTCTTCTCTTATTGTAGATTTGCATATAATTACAGTGGAGAAATAGGATGTCTAAGAATAACCATAGTGGGGATCAATGTAAGCAGAACCACTAGGGATGGCTGTTCTTAAAAAAAAATCTGTTCTTATGTGGATTTCTGTAGATAGCATTAGAAATGAGAAATAGCTAAAACTTCAGTTTCTAAGTTTTTAATTGAAGCTTCCTCTGACCAATCATGAAAAGTAGAAATCTTATGAAAACAGCACCTACAGACAGTTTTTCAATGTCTGTAATATCTTAATTGTTCTAAAATAATTTCCTTTTTTTTTCTTTTTTGAACACAATATATTTTTTTGTCAGTATGAAGTACTTTCTGTCATTTTAGATTAATTACCTCACTAATCTTACTGATGTGTCTCAGGATATTCAAAGCTTCTTAGAATCAAGTTGTGGTTTATCCCGAGATTCCATTTTAAATCTCCAGTGTACTTTTTCTGTGAGACCTCTGAATCCAGAGATAAAAGCACAGATGGATTATAGGTGACAGTTAATCTGATAAGTATTTGGGGTTTAATATGATTGCATATTTAATATCCATGTGTTTAATTCCAAGTTATATTAATACATAACTTTACTTTCCATAGTGATGTTATATATTAAAAAGTAGTTACTAAATGACATTATCTAGGTAATGTTTTTCCTTCTTCATATCCCCTGGGCTTATGTAAAAATCTAGTTGTAGAGGATTAATTTTACTTCATATTTTCTGATTTAAAATTGATACTTCACTAAATGGTGAATTTATAGATATCCCAATTGTAGCATTTAGTGTATGTATCATCTGTAGCCTCAGATTGCTTATTTTGATTGCCTCCTAGTTTCCTAAAAGAAGTCATGCTGAACCTGATCTAAAGCCAATTGAAATCAATGTGAAATATTTCATTTATTTTGATGAATTAATTTATCTTAACACTTAGAAAGAAAAATGCATTAAGCAAAATTTTTCAATTAAAAAAACCCTTCTATGATTCTGTGATTCCATGTTTAGTGTTATGGTTTGGGTTTTTTTTCTTAAAGAAAGAATTAAAATTATCCAGTTTTTCTAATTATCTGAGACTCACTAGATTGAATTACTTTAAGGTTATTTAAATGTTATGACTATAAAGCAAAATCTTTGAAGTAGGGATACAGTGCAAATGTACCATCCTAGACAATCAATATTCTAAACCCCATTTTACCTATAGATATTATTTTTCTACACTGCATATGAGTATTAGGATTTGTTTTAGGGAATGCCTTTACCATATCAGCCCAACTCAACTGTGTGCCACAATACCAAATAAGACCCCGCTTTATCAACAAACAAGAAACATTATCTGTAGTGCATTAATTTGGTATGTATTTATGTCTCCAAGGTCAAATACAGTCAGTTTAATACATTTTGCTTTCTATTTCTTCCTGCAGTTTGAACTTGCCAGATGGTTTACACTGGAATAAGATCTACTTTAGAATCCCAAATCAAACTTTTACTCCTGATTCCATCTTTTCAAATATGAAATACAAAGGGTCATTTAATAATTTTCCTGTTTATATCTATCAGACTGAAGTTGTTTCTTTGTCTTTCAGATCTTCTTCATATTAATAGATTAAATTTAGATCTTTTCACTACATGGGTAATGATAGACAAATGTCATGCACTAGAAAAAACTAATTTTAAAAAATCCTAGCACATGAATGGAGTAACTAAATGTTCAATAAGTCACAGAACTGGAGCAGTGATTTTTCAGATGACGTGTATAAACACAGCTTATACATGTTTGTATCAAATACTGGACAAACCAATTTTTATAGTTATATCCAATGAATTTGATTACATCAAACATTTCACAGATTGAGTAACAATGAATAACCTCTGTGTCCTAACCATGCCCTTTCCCAGCTACTGCAAAAATGAACCCTGTTTTGCCTGGAACCAGAACACCTGCATGTTGTCTTTTTAGTAGTTTTCTTACATAAGTTATGGTAAGGTTGGAGATAGCAGGGCTAAGAACCAACCCACCAGAATATTCTGTCACAAATAAGGGAGAATAATTTACCTTTGCCATGAAGAATATTTAGGTTTTTATTAATGTAACAGTGCTATAATTATAGATTATTTGAGTGTAGATTGCAACATGTTAACTTAGAAGCTTGAAGATACTTAATGGATGATATATGTCAAATATACATAAACCATTAAATCAATGGAATATTGTGCCTCAGTTTACTCTAGAGTTATGTATAACATATATAGTTTAGGCGTTAAATAGTAGATTTTCTAAGTTAAAGATGAAATTTTATTGAAGTATACCTTTTCAGAGCTATCTTCCAAGATGACAGTGAAATACTTGATTCACCCTGTAGGACATTATTTCTTTTCTGTTGAATTAACTGATTAATCAGCTTGTGCTTTGTCATCTCGGCTCAGTTCAAACGTAGCTCACTGCTAGAATTTAGTGAGTCTATTTAAGGGGAAAGTTCCATTTCTGAGATGCTTGCAATTTGACAGGAAAATTAGAAGCTTAACAAGTCACTCAAGGCTAACTCAAGGCTAAGTTGCCATGGGCTGGATCTTGAATATATGAACCAGGCAATGGCAATAACAGGATAAAAAAGCCCCCCGTTTTCACTAAATTATTAGTTCCTACACTTGGGAAAAGATCTTTCAGGATGATTCCAGTAGTCACTGATAACAGCTTTGCTGCACAGACAACATGGAGATTTAAACATGGAGATTTAAAACATGGAGATTTTTCAGACAACATGGAGATTTAAACTCCCTTTTTAAATGTTCATTTTATTGGAGATCTGACTCTAAATGACCTCATGTTACATTTTAATTAATATTGACTATTTACTTTTTTCATTGTCTTCTAAGGCTGGAGCTACTTTGGCTGCAGCTGGGACTGGAGTCTTACTGCTGCTGGTGAAAGTGGCTTTGGGTTCTCTTCTAAGCTTCAAAGACTCAGGCACAGCAGAAAATTTAGAATTAGCTCTCCTCATTGCAATTACACAGCATTTCAGTAAACATTGCATTTTTTTATTTTATATCCTATATTTTATATTAAATAATAAGAAATGTACACGAATTATTCTCTTGAACAAGAATTAAATTTCATACTCTAGTAAGGTTTTTTATTTTCATTTAGGTTCTTATCATTCTTTATGCTGGTAACTTTTTTCACTCAATTTCAACCATAGTTCTTTTCTTAATTTATTTTGAAGATGCATGGTATTTTTATTCTTACTATACCATAGACAGATGTCTCAATATGTCAATAAATATCTAATGTAGCAGTATCAACACTGAGGATGAATCAATATCTGAATCTGAATGCCACAGCTGTATAATCTAACATTTTGATTTTACCATAGTAACAAAAAAGTATGCAAATGATGAAGTTGACATTAGTAGCAGCTTTAGCAATGAGGGAATAAAGAGGGAAAATCTGACAATCTGAGACAGCTGTATAGAGAAAGATTAGTACAGGATAAAAAGTAAAAATGTCCTAAAAGTGAGCACAGTTGTTCCTGAGCAAAACAAAGCATCATCAAAGAACTTTTCCTATAAAGGCTCTTGCTGTTTCTGAAACGAAATGTTTACTAACATTGGTAACAATGATTACTAACATCACTAATCAAATATAATATATCAACTTAAATCTATTTTCTCTTTAATTTATTTTCCAGTTTACACACTATCATTAAAAATACATTTTCGAACTTCTTCTGCAAGCAAGGTTAATAAGATCATGGATTGTAGATGGACTGGATCATTGTAATAATCCTTATTTGACCTCCTATAACATAGGTGAAAGGGCTTTCATTTTAATGTTCTGATATTTAAATCAAGTTTCTTAATCAGAGAACAGAAAGAGATATGAGGTATAATTTCTGTGTATACCTCTTTGTCTGCTGTTTGTCCTCAGTGTGGAAGCCCTTGACATTTGCTCATTTGTCTTATCCTTCTTTAATTAGTTGATCCAAAGATTAATGGATGGGTTTGAGCACAGGTGTACAGCTCCATGAGCATGCACACACTTCTACCTTGCTAACACAGGCTAACTCAGTGGTACTAGAAAATGTAATAGCTGATATATTTGTTCACCTCTGTGACTAAGCATCCTGTCACCGGAGTTTATAAATTAAATTGTTGCTCTTTCCTTTTGTTTTGTAAAGATCTGTGAAATACTGTTTGAACCTCATATCCTGTGAGTATCTTCCACTTGCAGATGTAATGTGATCCTCCAACAAGTATTAGCAACATTGCTGATCTTGCTTTAATATGTTGGATATTTTCTTATCATGGTGTAACCAAGATACAGCTATGGATATCTAACAGTCTCTGTCTGACACCATTTCTCATGATGCTTCATCCATGAAATCTCATCCCTCATCTTTGACAAATGGGTCACTTATCTTTATGATAAGAGACTGCTGTTCCTAACTCTTGGATGGCTTTGAATCAGTGATGAGTGTAACTCCAATATAAATATGAGTGGGCATAAACAATTTACCTTGCCATGATAAAATATGTCCTAGCAAAATTACAGAATATCACAAGTCAGAATATGATTAGATTTCCATTTTTTATGTTACAATCTGCAAGTAGACAGTTTTGAAGTGGGGAAAAAAACCAAATTTATTTCCTTCCTGAAAGTGACTGGTTTTTCAAATGCTACAGAACCTGCATGTTACAGGATTGTACAGTTCAGGTTTCTGCTGTGTTCTTGTAGGTATTTCATCTTCTAAGCCCTTATTTACCTCTATACCCTTGATACAGAGAACCCTCGTGACTTACAACTGCTGGAACTAAGTGCATACACTTGCTTTGTTTATAATAAAAACTCATTTATATTTCTCTGTTTTACTTCTAGAAATGCGATTCCTTGAGAATGAACACCTTAATACAGTGAAAAATGCGAGCATTGCAAAAGGAGGTATTAGCGCTGCATGAATTAAGCTGAAATATCTGTGTTTCTCGTGCATAATTAAAAGACGGCATCTTGCCCAGACATATCCAAATACTGTAGCTTTTTCACACAAGATCAGACATGGCTGTTAAATCACAGTTTATTTTTTTATGAATCTATCTCATCCCTTGGGCTATTCAGGATACAGTAAGTTTATTTTCACCTTTGAAGACTAAACCTTATGTTTCTAGGATGCAATAAAAAGGTTAATGAAACTCATGATATTCTGCTCTTTTGCTAGAAAGAGGGTATTGAACTTTAAAATGTCTCTCAATAATAAATACACAACAGGTCTTCATGTGGCTATCTACACAGAGTATTAGACACTATATTTATCTCATGTTGGAATCAGAAACTGGCATTGGAAGCCAAGAATTCTTGAATTTTATGTATTGATCAGATAAAATTTACTCCACCTTCACCCTTGAGAAAGTCACTTAACTGTTGAATATTTTTTTGATGTACTCCACCTAAAGTGTGGGCAATGTAATTATTTTCTTCACAAAGTACTATGATAGTGAAAGAGTATGTCATTACTTTGTTTGCTGACCTCTTTGTTTCTGCAGGAGACCTGTCCATAAATCTAGAGGTTTTTTGTGAGTGTGATGTCAGTGAGCTAAAATTACTTAAGTTATGCCTCACTGATAGAATTGATAGCATGAACAGGATTTTCTAGCAGAAGAGATCCTGTGGGAAAAAGTCCCATAGGAATCAACACAACAAACCTTAATTCATATTTGAATAAAGATGAGACAAGCTGTGAACTTTAGGTTTCCTATCTCAACAATGTGTAAGTTGTACTTTTTTTGCTGTTTCTGCATAATCCTTCCATCTTCTGCATCTTGGTTATTTGAAGAACTGATTGTTACCCACTTGCTACAAGCTCAAAGTATTTTGAGTCAATACTCTCTGTTTGCCCCAGGGAGGACAGTTTAAATACCAGAATTAATTGCAAATATTGTGTGCAGGGTGGATCATGGTAATCAGTGCACCACTAAGAAGATTTTTTCACATCCCTTCATCTTTTAATATGTCTGTTTCTTAAGTTCATACACCTGGATGCTTTCATAACAATAGTAGGCCAGGATGTCTAATTTTCCTCTGTACAAGTATTCAGTAAAACTCCTATGGGTTTTATTGTTATTTTCTGTTTATTTTCTCCATTTCCCCCTTCATTTTTATTACGCTTTTATTGTTCTCTCCCTTCTATCTCTTACCTTCTTTAAAATTCTCTCTTTTTTTTAATATGCTTTCTTCCTTCACATTCATTGCTGTACCTACAGAAGTGATGAACCAAAACAGTGAATATTACGTTCATTTTGAGGCTACAGAATCTGATAATATCCAGATATTTTTCCTCTTGTCATGCTTCACAGCCCAGGATTTGTTTTTCAGGTAGCCCTGTCCCACAAAGCTACGATTTCACCTTTAAAGTATATGACTTTATAAAGTTCACTTGGCTCCTGTGGAACACAATTTCAAGAAAAGCTGCTTGCATTGCAAAACTCAGCAAATTGTCTTCATGAGAGAGCCATTCTGTGGAAGGTCCAAAGATGAATGGAAGGATCTGAGAATGGGTACCTCACTACATGAACAACAAGGGAATGTAATGATAGGACCAGGTGGAATGACTTTCAACTGACAGAGGGCAGATTTAGGTTAGATATTATGAAGAAAATCATTACTGTCAGGGTGGTGAGGCACTGGAACACATTGCCAAGAGAAGTCACATGTGTCCCATCCCTGGAAGTGCTCAAGGCCAGGTTGGATGGGGCTTTGAGCAACCTGACCTAGTGAAAGATGTCCCTGCCCGTGGCAGGGGTGTTGGAACAAGATGATCTTTAAGGTTCCTTCCAATCCAAACCATTCTATGTTTCTATAATTCTATGAAAACGACACTACTGCTGGTTTTTGCACTTAGTGAAATATTTGCAAGGATTGTGAGCTCAGACACAAGCTATAAGGAATTACAGAAGTCCAGACAGGAATTTGAATGACTGGATCACCACAGCCAAAAAACCATCTGGCTTATGTGGTTTGGCTTTTTAATTAATCTCATTCTCTAGATGAAATTCTGGGGGAGTAAAAAGTTCAAAGGATCACTCAAACTGAGAACAGACCTGACCATATAGGTACATATTCGATTTTTAAGGTGATGTAATGTTATTTGCTAAGCTCTTTTTGTAATCTTTACCTGTTCTCTAAGACTACACAGAAAGGACTAGGTTTTTTTGGTTTTTTTTAAACAATTTCTGCCTAATATATACATTTTACAGAGTAAATAAAAAGAAAATATTCATGGCGTGAAATATTGTCTTTTCTTTGGTCAGGAGAAAGTTATTTTTCAGCATCTCCATTGCTTTCCATAGTTTGGGCTATAAGAAATCTAGACATTTGGCATCCAGTGGACCTGGAGATTGTTAGCATTAGGAGGTAATTTGAAAGCAGTTTCTTGTAATCTAGCCAGATTCTGGTTTGTTTTAAGACAGACTAAAGATTTTCTGCAACAGTTGAGTAGGAATTATTCTTGCTGTAAACCATAAGCACATCAATTCAACAAATTTTATTAAGTAATCTATAAAGATCATAAATATACACACACTTCAATGAATGATATATATGACCAATCTTTTGACAGACAGATTGCTGCAGGATCCTTTGTGTTCCTGTCAGGAAATATTTGTTGCTTCAGGAATTGACACAGAAATAGAAAACAGACAGTTTTATACACTCCAATCATAATTTGCAGGCTCAAATTTTATGGCTCTGCAGAAATACCTAAACCCCACTTGTTTGTTTTACAAACAAGCAGACAAAAAAACACATCTACAGATAAAACAATCAGTCCATCTATTATGTCTGAGATTCTTCAAAGCTGAATTATAATGTGAGTCTTCTGTCCCACCACAAACCCTAAATGTCTGTTATATGAATAAGAACCAGTTATTAAACAAAATAAACCAAAAAGTGCCAAAACCCCCAAACAAAGCCAAACTCAAACTGGAGCAATACTTCATTCCTCTAAACTCAACATAAGAACTCAACACAAGCCCTGTGAAAGTCGGGTTCACAGTCCATCAAAATGTGAACAAGGCCACCCTAAATTAACATATGGGCTTGTACAGATAACGAAGCCTATAGAACTGGTTGATGTAAACCTACCTAAAAGATACAAAGCTGCCACAAAGTTTAGAGGCATCTGTTAGAGGATGCCATGGACAGAGAACGTTGAGTCCTGAATAGCATAATATTTAAATTTGGTGGAACATACATTTCAATTTGATGCCTACATATGCTCATCGGTAATTAGTGTGTCAGGGCAAGAGCACTCAGGAGCACCTCCACAGAGACCACCTGCTGCAGGAACCTCTCTTTCCAAGGTGATTTCCCTCCCAAAGCACTTGCCTGCAGGAGGGAAGGCATTACCTGACATTCACTGAAGGCTTCCCACTGAACTCACGGACACACCTGAGAATGATTCTGGTTTCTGCACCACAAGCAAAAGGGAGTCAAAGTCCTGGGAGGTGGAACTGCAGACTCCTGCAGGTGGGACTACAGTCAAATGCCACAGTAAGGAAAAGGCCATGGTTTGTTAATTCAAAGGATCTCCATGCAAAGCAGTTCAATTAGTTGACATTTTTGTCTGGTTTTATCTTCTTAAAATAAATAATGCTGTAAAATCAACCAATCATTCATTTGAATAAATAAAAGTTTTTTAATGCATATAAAATTACATATATATTATAACACCACAGTTAATTTAAATTCTATTAATAACTACATTGATTTTAAGTAGTTTGTTGCTGAAACATCTCTGAAACTAATGGAAAATACCAGAAAACTTCTTTTTTTTTCTTTTTTTAGGTTTAATATGTACTGTGAAAGACTGTATTAACAGTGTGACTTCCAAGATTGTATAGAGTACAATAATATTTAGCTAACATTGCAATAATTAGTAGTGAACAAAAACATGATAAATTCTGGACATAAAATGTGAATGTCAATTAGGGATCTGCCAAAAATTACAAGCAGAGGCAGCAGAAAATGCTGAGGATTTTTTTTGTTTTTCTCTTAAATCCACTGTGTGGGAGGAGAAAAGCATAGAGGGACTTTCCAAACCGTGGAATTTGTATGGGGGAGTTTGTTTTCATTACACATTCTATTAAATCTCAAATTTTTACAGGAGATACTTCTGAAAGACATTCAGAAACACATATTTTAATGAGCTTTAATCTGCGTTAATAAACATGGTTTTATGCAAAAAACCAAATTTAAAAATAAAAATTCCTGAAGCTGTGCAATAAGAATACAGTATTTTACAGCTCAGGAGAAGGCAAATAGCATTCTTATTACATTTTAAAATATAATCATAAATACCTGAAATGTCCCAAGGCTTGAAAAGTACTATGGCAAATTTCTTTACCTGAATCTAAATAATCAGCAGGATTCTTTCATTAATTATGATTCAGGAATATGATTGCAACATGAATGCTGAAAAACTAGTAAACTAAACTATGATCACTTTTACTTTTAAATATGCTGATAAGGATATTATTAAAATTCATCTTTGAAGGTAGCTTACTGAAAAGACCAAACAACTGTGAAATGAATCATATCCCAAAGAAGAAATGTCCATGGGATCAGAATAATACAAAACTTACTCGTAGCAGCAGTGTAACAGTAAAAGATAGGACTTCCAGATCATACTAGAATGGTCACAGATAAAAGATTCAGTTCTGAAACAGCCTGGCCTGCCTCTTTGTGTGTACATTATTACAAATACTGTAATTTTCAAGCTGTTGTCCCAGAGATTATGCTTACATTTAAAATAATTTTTATATGTATGAAATGTCCTCGTGTTTTTTAAACCTTGGCTAATTTGCATTGTGCTGAAACTTGTCCTCTGCTCAGAACACAGGGAGACCTGACTAGCTGACAAGTCCATGGGCTGATGATCCATTTGTGCTCTGTGAGGTGGCACATTGTAAACAAAAATGAACTTTTAATACTTTCTCTGGAATTCATTTTTTAAGTGCTCCTTGAAGTACTAATAAGCCAGGATATAACCAGACAAAAATAATCTGCTGCTACAGAAGGAAAGCTTCTGATACTTTTCTCTGGTATAGTGGGATTCCTCCAACCTTGTTTTAGGCATCTGCAATATAGTTGCCTAGCCCCAAGCTTTTAATCCAGTTGTCTTGAAAGCTAACTGAGAGAAACTCTTATTTGTAAGGCATGATTTATCTGACTTATTTTAGCTCTGTGTCTTCAGATGATTTAAATTATATATTCCAAGAGGTTTTCCTCCATTTATTTTAATTCCATTATATTATTCTGGGATTTTTCTAATATATTTGTAACAAAACAACAAATATCGTATTTCCCATTTGATATCAAATAAAAATGTTACAATACTATTTTTCCTTGCTGCTTCAGATTGCATGCACATGAACTAACAAATTAGGCTTCCATTACTAAGAAAATCAGCCCTTGTTTAATCATATGCTTAAGAACCTGGTTTAATTTTCTTTCTGGCTCTCTAGGAGTACTGTGGTTTGGTGTGATAAAGATAAGAATGAAAAGAAAATCTAAAATACTTTTTTGATGGAACAACAACATTTAACCTACATGCCATGAAATCAAGTTCTATTTTATTCGGAGCTGGAATATGTTTGAATACTTGATCAGCTTCATCTCACTTGGTCTAGTTTTCTGCACCCTAGAAACACACATATTTAAATTTCAATTTTTTTCTATTTTAAGAAAATGAAAAACAACAATGCAACGGAAAAGAAAATTAAGGTCCCTAAATAAGAGATTGCCAACTAAAGCTACATTATTAATGGAAAAGAAGACAAAAAAGGCAGGAATACACCATGAAAGAATCCCCAAACTAACTGATTGCTTTAAGCTCTTAAGTATAATCTTCTCTGACTTTATGGCTGTTCCCTAAATCTGTTCTCTTCAAACTGTTAAATAAACTCACATGAAATGAACAACCTTAAACAACTGCAGATGTCAGCTTGCTTTGTTTTTCAGATTGAGTTGTGACAGCAATGTCTAGTTCTTTAGTGATTTTGATCTTCATATGTTAAAGTAAACAACTGTTGGAGTAGAGCTATTTAACTGTAAATTACCATGTTTCCATCTAAGCCAGTAGGGCTAGGACAAGTTAATTTATTTGAGGATTCACAAAAGTCCATAAGGAGCTATTACAGAAATCTGGGGACTGAATTAAGTCCCTGAAGTGTGTAATGAATAGATATAATAAACTCAAAATATAAATCTCTAGGCAAATTAGTTATAAACAGTTTCATATTGATAAAAAATAAATTAATAGTCAAACACTACAAGGAACAAAATGAACAAAATGAACTTTAATAAACAGTAGAATAAAATGTAGAATTACTCACTGGTTTCCTGTCAAACATCCAATTGATAATGACAACAGAGGAGACAGAACTTTTACCTTTGATTTTAGTACCAAATATCAGCTACTTTACGCTAAACTTTCCGATTTTGCTTTGCAAAAGTGTAAAACTTCTGCTGTCAAAATTAGCATAAAAGTCACAGCAATGAAGCAGTTAAAAGACTGCTGGGAATATATCAATCAGATGGAGCATTTAGAAAAACATTAGAATTATATTTTTTATATTCTCTTCAGGATATATTTTACAAGACGCTCTGTGGGCTGATAAAACCACTCCATCCAAGGGACAAATTGAAGCCATATTTCTCTCAGAGTGTAGTTTTGATCTCTGGAAATGGAGTTTTATAAATAAAGAATAATTGAGAATTTTTCATCCTTTGACAATAGAAGTTAAACTGTTGAATTTTGCCTGACAGTGCAACCAAATATTAAAGTTGTCTAAGCCTAGCACAACATCTTTGAGTATGTACTCATAAAAACCTCAAAACAAGGTATTTCCTATTTTTTAATAATTCCACCTGGAAAAGCTGCAGCTGGTTTGGCACTAAGACCAGAAGTATTACTGCCCTCTTCTAAGTCATGTTCCAGACGCCCAGAGATTTTATTTATCCATCAATGAAAACTGATTACACTCTGGATTAAAAAATGTGAAATGTGCATCTGGTTATCCTGCAGAACAAGTCACCGACCACATTCCCTCATGAGCAATGGCAATTGCTTGTCATTCTACTGAAAAATCTTACCCTACTGCAGAGAAAGAAGGTGGATGAAAGCTAAGTAGCAGGGTGATGCTGACACAAACAAAGCTCCAGAAGTCATGGTTGCACACCTTTGTTCTCAGACACAAAGTTCCCTGGTCATGTGACTTGAATATTTAGGTAGCTTTTTTGTACTTTTCTCTTTTTCTAGTACAACGCAGATTCTCTGGAATTCTTTCAACAAACAAGACAGAGATGTTTAAATGACTTTCAGAACTAATATTCCTTTATGAAGCTCAGTACTCCATCCTAAACCCAACGAATTATAAATCAAAATATATGCTTCAATTTAAGGAGATATGTCATCTTTGAGCCTTCAGAATTCATGTGTGCATGCTTAGACTTACACTAACAGTTGAAATCAGTAGTATGATCCAGAATTTAGAATTTTGGGCATGAGTTCTTCCTTTTCACTAAAGAATTTTTTTTAGGTGTGCATCAATACTTATACCACTGAAAAGAAAACTCGACAATCCAAGTGAAAAAAAGAAAACCCAACCTTTTTTTTTACAAAGTTCTCTTTTCTGTTAAAATATGTGCTCCTCAGAAGATAAGTTAAGCAATACTAAAAAATCCAAACCTAGGAGGCAAATATTTTTCATTTATTCTTTCAAAGTGCCAGGAAAATGAAATTCCTTTTCTTAATGTATTAGGTTTGAGTGGCAAGGTTTTTGCAGTGAGGGGCTGGAGGAGTGACTTGTGTGAGAAGCTGCCAGAAGCTGCCCCCATGTCTGACAGAGCCAATGCCAGCCAGCTCCATGACAGAGGAGCACGTCTGTGGTGGTGGTGGTGTCTCTGGGATAACGCATTTAAGAAAGGGAAAGAAGTCACTGCAGAGAAACAACTGGAGACAGGTAAGACAAAAGTGAGGATATATGAGTGAAAGAGCCCTGCAGGCACCAAGGTACAAGGAGGGAGAGGAGGTGCTCCAGATGTTGGAACAGATTCCTCTGCAGCCCGTGGTGCGGACAGCCCCTGGTGAGCCAGCTGTGCCCCTGCAGCCCACCCTGGGCACAGAGCCACCTGCAGCCCGTGGAGAACCACATGCCTTCACCTTGTTAGGTCAATGGCTGGACTCAAAAGTCTTCTGGTCTTTTCCAACCCAAACAATTCTATGATTCTGTGGTACACACTCAGTTGTGTGGTAGGTGTGATTTAGAAATCATAGCAATCAGGAGCACTCAAGTAATAGTAATATATTTATCAGATTAAACACTATGTGTAAAACTATGCATTCCAAACAACTGTGCTATGTGACTTGAGATATCTGCAGATGCAGTAGGGAGGATATCCTTTCATTTCAAAAAGAAAAACTTCCAAGTTCCAGTCAGCAAGAAAAAGACAGGGAATTTACCTTTCCCACCTTACATTGCAGTACTCCACGTGTTAATTCAAATCGGCTAAAGGTAAATTATCCAACTAGAATAACTAAATCCCAGTAAATGAGAAACTAGAGAAAATAAACCTTTTTTTTTTTTTTTTCTTTGCAAAATAGTAGACCACATACACACATTGACATTTTGGTACCCAAAAGATGTCAACCTCTTCTTTTCCTTGAATGCTAAAAAAATGCATGGAGAAGAGGAATTGGTGTGGTGACATTTAATGGACTTCTCAGCCATAAAACCTGAGTCTGGCCACGTTATAAACTAAGTATTAATCCACAATTGTCAGTCACAAATCCAGTATAATTGTTCAGACAGTACAAAGGGGATTTATATGTCCGTAACCCTGGGTTCTCTACTATGCTATATTGTGAGAGTTCATAAAAGAATCATTTTGTATACCTACCTATCTGTCATTTGTTTTAGGTTATTATAATAAGAAGATGTTAACCCAAATGAAATAAAACTCACGTAAGAAGATTTTTCTTTTTTGTAGAGTTCATCAACCCAAAGAGTGTCTCCTTCAGAAAGACATTACTGTGGGATGGTAAGAGAAGGAATACAAAAACATGGATTAATCTTGCAAAAGAGACCTAATGCATCCTCACCTTTGCAGCCATAAGGTCACTTCTGGTTTTGGTAAAAATTTTTGTCAAATTTAGCATGATGATAATTCTGTAGGAATCTGGCACCAATTTCAGTATTCTGGAAAGGGTCACTACTCAAACTGCCTTAAAATAGCCAAGTATTACCTTCTATTTAACACTAAGTCCCCAGCAATGTCACTGATTCCTCATGGTTCTAACATCAAAGCAAACAACAAAGTTTATATTTTCTTTATGACATGTAAGGTCATGAAAACTCAATAATAAGATTCTGAGGAGGAATTTTTCCCAACATCATATTTTGATGTTTTTGAAAGTGTCTCTTTGTACAAAACAATGTTCTTTTTTTCTTATTACAGGAAATCAAACGCTGTAACTACTAAGCTGTGGTCCAATAACAACACCTACTATTTTCAGAAATGTATGTTACAGTAAAAGTAATAAACACAAAGAATTGAGAAACTTTAGGTGTTCTGAGTTTTGAAAGGATCTAGTGAGTTATTCTCTGGCAATGGTACAGGATACCTGTTTTTTCTTGAAGCCTTTGAAGTATTCAGACTCTAAACAGGTTAATGTTAAGTCAGAATACAACCTGAATCCTCTCTAAAACACTTTCATGTTTTGCCCACATTCTACCAGCCAGAATAACATCAGTTTAAAACAATCTTTAGTCACAGTTAGTAAAGAAAAGCAAGTCTATTTCACTTACCAAAGCCAGTGTGATTTTTCTTCGATTTTTCTCTTTTACGAATGTTTTAATAAATCAAGTTGAAATTTATTTTTTTAATATATTCCTAAAAATACATGCACAAAAATCACTTGAACACCTCCTTCTTTGCCAGTAGAGAGGCAATTTTTTAGGGGGAGATTTTAAATCTGCTTTGAGATTTTGAGGGTGTCATAAGTAATTTCAGATGTACATGATCATCAGAGCATATTGAAGTTGTTTCATCAGCAATCCACTCTCACAGATATTTTTCAGGTGAGAAGAAAAGGGGAAAATAAAAAGTAAGTGACAGACACTGTAAATCAGATAGATTTAATTTGTCATACAAATCTGGGGCAAGAAGCTGAGTAGCAGGAAAACGCGACACATTTCATTGGTGGAATCAATTTACATGATCTAAAGTTTCAGCAGAGTGAAAAAGGACCAAGCAAGGAAGAGAGTCAAAAAGCCAGCTGAAAAGAAATCATAGTCAGTGCTTTAAGAGATAAGGAGTTAAGAAGAAGTTTTCACAGGAGTATAGTAGCAACTCCCTGGTAAAGAAGTTCAAAGGTCTTCCAGCCTTCCTCCTGACCTTCCTCCCATGATGGTTCATTGTGTGGGCTGCAGAAAATACAGTGTTCTGTGAGTATGGGTGTTACCACATATTCTCCCTGGCAATAGGAACAAGCATAAAGTTTGACTTAAATTATCACTGTCATCGTAAACTTGTTTCTGGCTCAATGATGCATCGCACTGAACTTTGCTGAGAAGTATTGCAGAAGGCAAGAAACAACGGGAAAAAAGAAGTGGGGAGAGCAAACGGAGGAAAAGAATGAAAGCAGGTGTAGAAAGGAGAAAAATATAATTCTACTTCCTGGAGAGATGGAACTAGAAAAAGACATTAAGAGAGAAAAGACTTTCCTAAAATGTGCAGTGTACATTTCCATATCACGGAGAAAGTTTTTCTTACTTGTTTAGGACACCACAACTTTCTAGTGAAAAGTGTCCTAAAATCATAAATTCTTATACAGTTTGTTGCCTCACAAAAGCTTCCATTGAGCAATAATCATAAAGCTGGCATAAAACCAGAAATTATACCTTTATCCACAGAAGGAACATATATAAAAGAGAAAGAGAAGCCTAAAAGATGTTTCACTGGAGGTAGTATCTGGAGAGAAAAATAATCTGCAAGAAAGGCATGGCAGAAAATAAATAACAGTTGTTGTCATGGTGAAAAAGAAAGAGCTAAACACAAGTTTCGGTTTTTCAATATGGACTATGAATGATGGCAATAAAAATTTGGCTGAGCCCATGACACTTTGGCATGTCCCTATCATATATCTCAAATATTTTTATTCTTTTCCTTTAGATTTTCAGCAGCACTTTTAGTATATGTCTTTGGAGGCAAACACATAAGATTATTAGTAAGAGGCAGGATTTTCTTCATAAGGAAATTCCTTACATATAACCTATATAATATTTTCTGATCCCTCATTTTCCTCCATTATATTTACCTAGTCCCTCTTTTTACCATTCAGTGTCTTTGTGCTCCCTCATTACTATTAAAATCACTGTTTAAGTACCTTCATACATAAATCCTTTCTGTCCTTCATCCTTCATCAAATGACTCCTAGAAAATTCATATTTTCTCACATTATGCTATGTAAGTTCAGTGTGATATCATCAGCTGGGAAAAAGACATGGTTTCTACCTATAATATGTTCTGAAAAGAACATATTCTGAGTATGCCAGGATAAATGTAGCACATTATCATTAGATAAACAGAGAAGGGAAACCCTAAATTTTCATTGCCACGTTTTTAAGATAGTCTAGTATAATCCAAAAAAGTGCAAATTCACATCTAAGATCAACAGTCATATTCTTCTACCACTGCTATCCTTAGGATAGCTCCTATTACAGGTTAAAGAACACGAAAACATTTTTTTGTAAAATGTATAAATACATCTCCTTACTCTTAAGGAAGAGGATAGGACAGGTTGCACTGTAGCAAGTTTTTGAATATATTAATAGTGTGAGGAGAGAGGAAACATTAATGTTAAACAGTGGTTCAGGGCAAGATTTTTTATTTTTTAAGAGGTGAATGTATCAAGGCAGCTGGGATTTTTGAGTTTTTTGTTTCTAATTGATATATTTAGGTTATGTTCAAGTTATAACCTTGACTCCTAAGTTACTGGTCTCAGTTGCAAAGGAAATCAGTGCAAGAAAAGATATCACTAGATGTCTGGTATGAAATCATCTCTAATCTCAGATTTTCTGAGCAGGTCTGGGCACCCAGTGTTGCACCTAGTAGAAGGAAGCTCAGATTTCATTATGCTGTGAGTTGTAGAAACAGAGATCAGGTGTCCCAGTCTGGACAAGTAGAGGTGTCATGGGAAATGTCTTTGGGACACTACACTTTTTTTAGGATTTTCTTGCAGAGCGGTGGGTTTTCTCTGTGTCTGTCTCACAATCGGTGGCCCTAGCACTTAATTTTCCCAGCCTTGAGTATGAAGAAAGACACCCAATTTGGGGTTATGCATTTTCAGGCTTGTATCCTATATATACAAGGCCAAAAAAAAAAAAAAAAGCTTCATAATATTCAAAATATCTCTCTGTTGCTCTTCTATTTCCAACCTCGGGCAGCTGACAAGCTGTCATTTCCTAGCACAATTCACTCTAACTCTAAAATTAGAGTGATAGATGCTGCAACTAATACAACTATGACAGTACATAGCGCACTGTGCAGCCAAACCTGGCTGAAAAATCAGGTAAGGGCTCTGGCAGCAAGTCTGAACTGAGCTTCAAGCCATCCCAGCAAGGTCTGGGGACTGTGACACGGCTTTACTTTATATATCACAGCCTCAAGGCTGTACAACAGTTCCCAACCCTGCTCAAAATCTCAGCTGTCCCGTGTGTTGTAAGCTGCTGCTGCCTCACTGAATTCCTGCCTCACCTGAGTGCTTCTCTTGCTCCAGCCAGGCACATGACATTTAGAGATTGTGGGAATTCATGTCTCAGAGTGGAAAATTTAAGTGGCTCTCAAGCACACTCAGATATCAAAAGCAGACATTAGAGTACATGAGCAGAACAGTGAGTAAAATTGCAGTGGGCAATGGAAACTTACAATCACATTTAATGCCTGGGGTTTTTTATGTTGTGACAGCATATAAGCTATGTTGGCATCCTTTTTTTCTTTTCCTAAGTTAGATGTTAGAAAGAGACAAAGAACAAAGAAACAAAGACTAGTGCAGAGACAAAAAAAAAGTTCTGTAAATCTGAAATACAGCCAGTTTTCAGTCCAATCTCTGTTTTCATGTGCTTTCTATTCATCAGCTTTCCTTGCCTTTACAGTGTCCTTCTGAAAG
Source organism: Daphoenositta chrysoptera (assembly GCA_013397915.1). Lineage (NCBI taxonomy): Eukaryota > Metazoa > Chordata > Aves > Passeriformes > Daphoenositta > Daphoenositta chrysoptera. The sequence goes on along the minus strand of VZRO01003936.1, from coordinate 58,476 downwards.
CATAATTTCCTAAAGAGTATGTTCTTCTTTAAAGGTCAGACAGCTGGGTTGCTATCACACAAAGAACATTTGCAGAATAAGCTCTCACATGGATATATTCAAATGCCTTGTACATGTGTAGTCAGTTCTTTCTCACAAGAGGTCAAAGTAAAGCAAGATTTCATGAAAAGATACAAACATTTTATGCAAATATAATTTGTATTAGATTCTATATAATTATAATTTATATAATACTCCCACCTGTACTGATTCCCACCTGGAGCACTGCATCCAGCTGTGGCATCCCCCACCACAGGAAGGACTTGGACCTGTTGGGGTGGGTTCCCCAGAGGAAGGCCACCAAGATGATTAGAGAGATGGAGCACCTCTCCCATGAGAAAACACTTTGGGAATTGGGATTGTTCAGCCCAGAGAAGAGAAGGCTGTATGGAGACCGTGTAGGAGCCTTCCCATTCCTAAAGACAGCCTAGAAAGAGGCTGGAGAGGGACTTTTTACAAAACCGTGTAAGGACAAGAGAAAAGATAAGGGCTTTAGACTGAAAGAGAGTAAGTAGGAAAAAATTCTTTACTGTGAGGGGGGTGAGGCTTTGGAACAGGTTGCAGAAAATTGTGGATGCCCCGTTTCTGGCACTGTTCATGGCCAGGTTGGATGCAGCTTTGAGCAACCTGATCTAACAGAAAGTGTCCCTGCCCATGGCAGGGGGCTTGGAACTAGATGATTTTTAAGGTCCCATACAACCCATGCCATTCTATAATTCTGTGATAATTATATGTAAATATGGCCATTAAAAGTAGAAACCAGAAACAAGATACAGTTTTTGAATGATCACTACCAAAGCTGACAGTAAATTTAGAACATGTTAGGAAGAGAGACAGGGGACTACATATCCCACCACTGATTTCAAACAAGAGTAGCAGTGATAAGCATTAGTGGGGACAGAGCTAGCAACAAACTGATCTGCAGGAGGAGGAGAAGTAATGATTAAGAAGTAGAGAGACCAAGTTATAAAGTCAAAATGAGGTGGCAAGCTAGGAGTGTGCTGCTGGAAACCTTGACAGAAAGCTGACTGAAGAGAGAGAAAGATGATACATGTCCGTGGGGGGTACAAGATCATATGTGAACATGTGAGGTGTTCATGCACATTTCTATTCAGTAGCTTTCTGTTTTAATAAAAACAGTTTCTAAAATTGGATCAATTATTTTAGAATGATATCTGTCCACTTAAATACAGAAGTAGCAACAATAATAAAACTTCCACTGTCTCTTGGAAACACCTACCTAGGAAATTCTCTTGCACCCATGCAATAAATTAGACTAGAAAAACAAAAATGTTTATCACAGGGCAGTTATTATAAGCTTTGAAACAATGAGAAATAAAGCTGATAGAAAACCAATATGCATTCTTAGGAGGATGCATAATAGAAAGGAAAAAGATATGAAAAACATGAAGAAGTATGGATTTATTTCCTGTTTCAGGGAAAATTCTTCCTACTAAACAATAAAAACCTCATTCACAGAGAAAATACTGCTTCCAATATGTTTTATTCGAGCATATTCTCATTTCATGGTAAATGAATAATGCAAAATATAAATAGGAGTATTCCTATTTGTCATTGAAGCTGATTAATTTTTTTTACCTTTTGCAGACATAGAGACCATTAGTCTGCACAACTGCATCTCCTCTCAAAACTGGGTGGGGGTGGAGTCCCATACCTGTAGTGCTGTTCTGGGTAAATTAAACCCTTTCTGGCACTATCAAAAAAGCATGTTATGCTTTATACATTTCCAGTCCTGCTGAAAAACTGTAGTTCCTGACTTAAAGCCAAATCTGAACTTTTTTTTTAACAGCTGGATACCCTTGTGACTAACCACTCAGGACTGCTATTATTGTGTTCAGTGCCAAACTCCTATAACATACAGATAGAAGTGTTTTTTATTTCCTTCAGTTTCTGCTAAACTGACACACATTCCACTCTCCTGACTGAGGCCTTTTCAAGTGGTAATTTCTTTAACAGCAAAGAAAAATCAATTCAAATAAAGACAGGAGTGGGAGATCAAACTTTCTCATCATGTATTGCAAGCAGTAAATCATTAAAAAGTTAATAACCCTAAATGGCATGGTATTTGGTGATCACCACAATGGCATCATATTTAAAAATGTGATTGCATAATCTGTAGTCATAGAGTAGGCTTTCATATTCTGTCTTTTACTGCTTAGCCTAACCTTGAATCACCTGAGATGTCTCCAGCACCTGCCTGACTGCCTACTTGTCTTCCTGGGCTTTGGGAAGACTTCACTGTTGGGGCAGGCTTAATCCACTGCTCCAGAAAATCCTGAAATCTCCCCTACACCCAGGTCACAGGTAGCATAGATACAGGGTGTGAAGTCTGTCATATAAGTTAAACATCTTGTTTTACTGCTACTTCATCACCACTTCGACTATGCTACAACAGATACAGTGAGGAAAGAAATGGATAGCAATCAGCAGCATGAAATTATTTGCAGTGCTGAATAGAAGTTTTGAATGAATCACCACAGAAACTAAATTTAAAGGGTGTGAATTCCACAGATTTTAAATAACCATTCTCTGATATCAAAATAAATGTGAGATTCACTGGAACATAGGCCAGGAAAAGTCTCCAAGAGCAGCTATCAAGCATAAACGTGAAGTTCTTACTAACTAGCACACACAAAGGTCATAGTGAAAGGTGAGCAAGGATGGGCCTCTTATCTTTTGGAGAAAAAGTTCCTGTGTCTTTTTGAAGTGGGAGAATTTGCATCAGCCAAAGTAAAAAAAGACAAGCTGTACAACATATAGACAGTTTCAACACTGTTATGCCTCTGTTACAAGGTCCTATGTGACCCGGAGATTTCTCTGAAATAAAGCAAGCCGTATGTTTATGTATATAAATTTTCCATGCCACCAAAAATGTGTCTTTAGGTTTAGCAGTGCAAGAAATATTTCTGGAGAAAGAATTAGTATTCAGTTGTGTTCAGTACAGAGAGGCTTCTTTGCTTATCAAAGGTATGAATATGACTAAAATAGCAAGCGTAGCTGTTGTTGTGGGTTGACTCTGGCTGGACTCCAGGTGCCCACCAAAGGCTGCTCTGTCACTCCCCAGCTCAACTGCACAGGGGAGAGAAAATATAGCAAAAGGCTCATGGTTGTGATAAGGTCAGGGAGCTCACCCTCACTCACCAATTACCCTCATGGGCAAAACAGACTCAGCTTGGGAAAGTTGCTTTAATTTACTACAGCCAAATCAGAGTAGGGTGATTATAAATATAACCAAATCTTAAAACACCTTCCAACAACCCCTCCCGTCTTTCCAGGCTCAACTTTATTTCCTTTTGCTCCACCTGTTCTCCAACATCTGCATAGGGGAATGGGGGCTGTGGTCAGTTCATCACACATTGTTTCTGCTGCTCCTTCCACCTCAGCGGGTGGACTCCTCACACTCTTCCCCTACTCCAGCATGGGATTTCTCCCACTGGAAACAGTCACCCATTATTTTCTCCAATGTAAGCAATTCCCACAGGCTGCAGCTCTTCCCCCACTGCTCCAGCATTAGTCCCTTCCACAGGGTGCAGTCCGTGAGGAACTGGCTGCTCCAGCAGGTGGATCTTTGCTCCAATGTCAACTTCCATGGGCTGCAGGGGCACAGCTCCCTCACCATGGGCTGCACCATGGGCTGCAGGGGAATCTCTGTTCCAACATCTGGGCAGCTCCTCCCCCCACCTTCNTCCCCAAGCAGATAACCACATAATACACTTCAAAGCAAATATTTCTAATTAGCCTCTTGTACAGTATAACTCCATAGTACAGACTTCATAGAACTTTCACATGAGTTTATAATATTCAAATTTGTCAATGTTTTAAAAATAATACTTTTATTTTTATTTAGTTTAAAAACTAGAAAGTTTAGATTGTTTTGCCATAGAAACATTTCACCTAAGAGTCATATGGTTCAAAGATTGCATCTTTGACTTTCTTTAATCTGTATGAGCTTGCACTAGCTGAAGATCAGATTCCTCAGATTTGATTTCCTATGCATTCTTGGTCTTGGTTTTAATTTAATTGCTCAACCATAACATTACAATAAAATATCTGATTTATAGCAAGCCCATTTCTTTTAGATGTGTAGTTTAAATTTTGTTCCCTCTAAATAGTAAAGCCTTCTCATATAATGAATTCTCGTTTACCTCCAATAACAAATAAAATCCATTAACTTCATTGAAACTAGTCATGTGTAGAACATTAAGTATGTGTATATGGGTTTTGCAGAATGGATCTAATTTTATTCTCATCTAAATATAAGAGTGCATTTTTGAGAAAAAGGGAAATTGGGATAAGTTTTTTAAACTGCTCATTTTCAGCTGGGGCAGAGTTAATTTTCTTCACAGTGGCTGTTATTGGGCTATGTTTTGGATTCATGCTGAACACAGGGTTGATAATACAGAGATGTTTGGTGGTTGGTTTTTTTTGCTGAGCAGGGCTTACACAGAGCCAAAGCCTTTTCTGTTTTTCCTGCTGCCAAGCTGGTGAGGAAGTTGGGGGTACAAGGGAGGTTGGGAGGGGACAGAATCAGGACAGGTGACCCAAACTGACCAAAGGGATATTCCAGACCATCTGACATCATGCACATTATATAAAGCATGGGGATTATATAAAGCAGGGGAAGAAGGAGGATAGGGGACATTTGGAATGGTGGCGTTTGTCTTCCCAAGTCACAGCTATGCATGATGGGTGTCTTCTCTCCCAGAGATGGCTGAACACCTGCCTGCCAGTGGGAGGCAGTGAATTCTTTGTTTTTTCTTTGCTTGTGTGCGTGGCTTTTGCTTTCTCTATTAAACTGTCTTTATCTCAACCCATGAGTTTTCCTGCTTTTACTCTTCCAATTCTCTCCCCAATCTCTCTGGTGGGGAAGAGAGGGAATAGCTGCATGGGGCTCAGCTGCTGGCTTGAGGTTAAATCACAACAGTCCTTTTTGGCGCCCAACATGATGCTCAAAGGATTCAAGATAATGACAGATTCGATTGGGATACACTAGTTTGAATTTATAGCTGTTAGTGCTGTTTAGGCTCCTGTGCTTGCCATGGGGCTCGCTTTCCTTACAGTATATAAGAGTCTAGTGCCTGTTAGCAGCCACTTTTTGCTTTTGCTGCTTGCTGTAGTGCTGTACTGCTGATCACTTACTGAATTGTGCCTGGGAACATTTTGATAACAGCCATGGCAATGTTCCTGGGCTGGCAGGATGCCCGAGTGTTGCTGCTGTTTTCTGTGCTGCTTTGCCAGACAGGCTGGAACTCCAGTGTGAACTTGAGTTGAAGGGACTGTGACATGTGAAGGAGTCCACGCTGGACCACAGATCAACCTGAAGCCCGTGCAGGGCCCCACACCAGAGCAGGAGGATGCCTGAAGGAAGATGGGACTTGGATCCTGTGAGAAGCCTGGCTGCAGCAGATTTGCTGGCAGGACTTGCGATGCCACCGGGAACAGTTTGTGAAGAACTGTACCCCATGGGAAGAACCCCCGTTGGAGAAGTTCGAGGAGGACTGTCTCCTGTGGGTGGGACCCCACGAGGGAGCAGGGGAAGCAAAGATTCCCTAAAGTCCGTAGTGCAGACCACGGTGAAGGAGCTGTCCCTCCACAGCCCAGGGAGGACTGGGATGTGGACTATATCAATGGTGGGCTCTAGCAGGAACCCCTCAGGCTGGGAACCGAGGGAGGAGTTCATTCTTATGTTAAACCAGATAATCTGGCCCAAAAGGACCGGCGTGGAGATTGCAATGGGGGGCCTTTAAATTGTTGTAAGCCATGACTTGAGTTGTGTGTTACAGGAATTACTACAGCATCTGTACTCTAATGCACTTAAATATCCAACTCATAAAGCACTTGCAGTTTTTAATTTCAAAATATTTGAACTCTCCTGGGAGACAGGATCAGGAGTCAGGACTATCATACATGAATTGAATTACCACTGCACTGTGAAGTCTGCTATGCTGTTCAAGACCAAAGGACCTGCACTATTTTAACATTTAGTGTGCTGACAAGGTGCTGTCTTGCTCTCAGTAAGCAAGATAACTTGCATTCCAGAGATGCTCGCAAGTGCCTTAGCCAGAAGTTCTCTTGAAACAACAGAAAGGAAACCGTAGAATCCATCTAAATTAGATGTGAATTTCAGATGTATTGCTGAGCTGTAGCAGCATTATTGGTGTGGGCAAAGGTGAGAAAAAATAAAAAATAATATTTTGTGACTTGATCCAGATTTGTTTCCAGTGCTTTGGGTGTTACTATTGCATAACAAAGTCTTTTATCTCTCTGTGACATTACAAAATTTTTGAGTATATTTTTTGACTCTTCGTTGAGTAAAAGTGTTTTACCACTGGATCAACAATCCAAAGCTTTTCTCTAGCTCAGAGATTCAGACAGAAGTTGAAAAAAGCATTTTTAATATTCAATGACAATGAAAGAAAATGTATTCCAGAACACAGCCTTAAATTACAGAAATACCAATATGCTGCAGTAAAAATATATTGTAGCTCAGGAAGGAGAGGAGGGGGGAAATTTTCAGTTACTGATTTGTGCATTACACAAAGGTATGAATATATTTTAATTCTGTGCAATTTTGTATTAAGGGGAGGGATTTAAAATCTCCTCTTATCCAAAGTAATATTACACTGTGTATGAAAATGTAGCCTGAAGGTCAGATAATGCTAAATGAGGATCAGTCTTCTCCTGCAGCTTCAGTACAGAAAGGTAGCTAGCTTTGATCTTCCAATTATTTACTCAAACTGCCAAGATTTTTTAGGTCCTTGAAGACAGAGCAGATTTCAGTTGCATTCATGTCAGGGGCCAAGGCTGAGCCTGGACCCCAGATGGGTTTTGAACTCCCAACCTTCCACTGCAAGGATACGTTTGACTCCAGGTCACTTGCTCAAATGTTGTGTCATATACAAAGTTCCATGAAAAGACTAAATTTATCTACTCATCTAATTTGTGCTCCTCCATCAAGCCCACACAAACTGTAAGATCCAACCCACTTGAAGCTGTTTTCACTTTTACAAGACACTTTCTTCCTCAACAGGTATATTGACTGCTGTATTCTTAGAGAAGCCATTTTTTGTAAAAATCCTTTGTTATATTTGACAGCACCCATCAGATTCCCTTTATAAGAGAAGAGTAATCTGTTTGGGTTTAAACATTTAAGAAAGAGTCCTCCATTTAATTCCCTATTCATCATTCTGAATTTATTCCCTGAATAGTCCACCTTAAAAATTAGTTATGCAAATCACTTGCTCACTTGTGTACCTCCTGCTACAATCTCTGGTCAAATGTTATTTCTAATGGTAATAATTTCTAATTTCTAATAATTTTCTGTATCCCAGTTATCTCATACTGTTCTGGTCTTGCCTTCATTTCCCATCCCAGCATACCTTCTGGAGTATACAGCCTTCCAGTTTACTCTCCATCCTCAAATTCATGCTTCATAGAAAACTCTTCATGAAGCCCTGCTGTGTTTTTAAACAATCCAAGTGTCAGTGTCACAAGCTCGTGCCAGTGAACGAAATCTCGCATTTGCCAGGACCCAGAAGAGGAGAGTTTGGCCCTTGAGGGCATTGCAACAAGATCAGCAAGAGTTCAGCCTGACTCGGGAAGGGACATGGGATGAGTTCATCAGCCATGTGCATAGCTGAAATGTGTAATGCACTGCCACAGTCAGAAGTGATGTGAGCTTTCTCAGTTTGCTTCTGTTCAAGAATAGAGGGAATTAAGTTTGAGGAGAAAATAAAGTAAATTTAATAATTGTGATTGAGTTGATAAAATCAAAAAAATCTGGAAGTATGTATTTCTTGGAGCTACTTAGACAAAATTATTATCACTTAGGCATTAATTTTTTCTATAAAATACTCTTGAAATCCCTATTTTGCATTTTTATAAACTTTGAGCTACATTCTCCTATCTAGCTAATCGTTTAATTCATGTAATGTAAATTAAGGTTTTTCATGATGACAGGAGAAAATATAGCCTTACATAGCCTTAACTTTCCCATCAACAAGTTGCATTTTTAAGAAAAAATAAACAGAAAAAAATCCTTTGATCAGTGAAGGGATTTCTTATGCTCAGAAACAGCATTAAGTTACAGTTCAAACCCTTACTTTCATGTGGGAGATATGAATACGAAGAAAAATTGTACTGATCCTTTTTATTAAAAGGAACTATTCATCTAAGCACTGTGTTGCAGTGTCTGAGGGCTGCAAAGAGTAACATTCTTCCCTGTTCAGCTGTAAGTCACAAGCAACGAGGAAAACCTCCAAAGATACACAAAAGATGTTGGTCAGAATGAGTAGGATCATTATACCAACTCATACTTGGTTCAACTGGCAAAACAGAATACTGGCCAAGTCCCACAGATGCCAAGAACTGAGAAAGAAGGCTTTGATGCACAGTCTACTCTTATGATTTTAATTTGTATTTATTTAGGAAATGTATTACAGTCAGCTACGAGGAACACTTTCACAATACTCTATTTCATTAGAGCTATGCTCTGAAGCTGATGCAATCTGGGCATGAGCTAAAAAGACCATGAAAAAAATAATTAAATCAGTAGAGCAAAATGCAAAATGTGCTTATTCAGTGGTTTCTTAAAAGGACAAACAAACCATATTTTGGTTGGAAGTAGTGTGTAAATTTCACTTCTTATTAAAAGAATTTTTTTGGTCTTTTTAATCTTTAAGAAACAGTAGAATGGAATACTTTTATAGTCCCATCCATGTGGAAAAATATAAATTCATATTTAGAGCAGATGATTCACAGGATGTTGCAGGAAATGCTTGGCATGTATTCACACACTCAAAACAGATATTTGAATATTTTAATATCAAAAAAGGTGAGCAATTTTTCAAGCTCTTTAAATGTAGCTGGCAGCCACTAAAGAGATGACAGTAAGATTTTTTTGGTACATACTGTGGGAATGACACAGGGGCACAATCACTGGCACATGTTATAAAACCTTCTCTGCGTTTGAGAGCAGACTCCAAACAGCAGCTATGTACAACTGTGCCATTAGTGCCATTCTGCATCATTCCACAGTACCCAGGGATTTCCTACAGCGTTTTCAGACATTAACAAATCCATCACAGAAAGGCAAAACTCAATGCTTCAGAGCCTCAGACAAACATAAATCATATCTGATAAACATACTTTTGAAAATATCTGTGAATGTGCTGTTTCCCCCCAAAGTATAGTGACGATAGAACTCGTCTAAACATCTGAGCTAGTCCCTTCACAGGACAAGACTTCTGCACAGCTGATGGAGAAAAACAATTCACCTAAGATGTGCCCCTCAAGGGCATTTTAAAATAAATAAATAAATAAATAACCTTCAAAAAACATTGAGCCAGATACATTCTATCCTAAGAGTTTTCTTCAGCTGAAGGTTTCTTTGATGACTGATTCAAATTTTGAGCCAGTTTTAGGTGAGATAAATGCTACCTTATGTGTGAAAACCATCAGATGCAAACTCACTGATTAAGAGTTATGGTTGTAATGTAAGCCTATTCTTCTGCAGAAATTTTCTGAGAAAGATCAAACAAACTTTTCATGAGATCAGAACTGATCCCAAAGATATAAATCATCTGGGTCTTTAGTTGTTATGAAAAACTGACTTTTAAAACACCATTCCACTGTCTGTGTTTCTGATAGTCTAAATCAGCTTTTTCTTTGAAGAAAATCTTTGTTCCATTTCTTCTCAGTCTGGGACTATTTTGGATAGTTTTAAATTTTTCCAGTCCTCTGAATCTGTCACTGGCAGTGCTAGAAGCAGTGCTGTGGACAGAGGCCCTGAAGCTCTTATAGAAGACAAATAATTTTTATTTGTTGTTTCAGTCACCAGCAAGAAAAACCTATACAGAGGCATTTCTATTACACTTTGATGCTTCAGTAATTATGTCTTCCTGCTGGCCATGTTAGCAGAATGACAAACAGCTATGGCAGAAATGTTTCTAGGTGATATCAACTAAAATGAGTACTTTATTTATTTGTATTGCCCATGAGAGTTTCACCCCTCTTTCTAAAAAAGATGAATTAAGTAATGGTTACTTTGCAATGCTGGCTATGTGAAACAATAAGGACACTTCCTCTCTTCTTGGGAGGCTGAAAAGACACAGGCATTAGTGGTTACGGTTACCTCATTAGATTTCACTGGCAAGGGCATATTAAAATGTGTAGGTAGCAGTAGATCTAATTCTACAGAAGAATATGAAGACCACAACTTTGGTCAGAGTTCAAGTTCACTTAAAAAGCTGTCCCTGAACAACAATATAAATCATAGGCCAGTCAGGACAGATTTCTTAAGGGAAGTGGTTTACCATAATAACTTGATAGCAGTGTCACATCAGAAATATTTGGAAAATGTAATATTAACCAAGAATGTAATTCTGAGATGTCAAAAAATGTTTTGTTTAAGGATGTTTCAAACATCACAATTGAAAAAAAGTGAAAAAAAAAAGAGTAGCAAGACTGCTGTCTCTTATGAGAGTATGTTGGAGTTTTCCCATTGGTTCTAGCAGCAAATGAGATGAGGAATAAATCTCCAGTTTATGCTAGACTTGATCCAAAGCCCATTGAAATCAGAGGGAAGATTGCTGTTATTTTCATGGGTGTGACCCTGGGATTAGGGGTCAGGACCCATAGATCACAGCTTTTTGGGAAATCTCGCCCTTCCCATTGCCTGTGTACCAGTCCCTGAAGAATAAAGGGAAGAGAAAAAAAATTAAAGAGCTGGCTGTCATGGCATGCCACAAGGATTAACAGTGATCTGGTATTTTTTCTAGTGTCAGATAGCAGATCTCAAATCCTGGAAGAATTAAACTACTCTGCTCTTTGATTGCTTTTCCTGATAAACACCCCAGCAGTGACTAGATGGTCTCATCAAATGATAACAAGTTCAGCTCTCTAGAGTAACTGGGACCTGGTGTGCATTACATTACTTACAGTATTTATATTGGGTATTTTTCCCTGACCACAAAAATTATAAAGCATTATTACTATTAAACAAATAACCAGGGAAAAGTAATCTAACTTGAGAGAAAGAAATATCCCCACTAAGTTCTGACTCTCATTTCCTTGGCCTATAGCTGGGCCACAGAGTCTTGCATAATGCAATTCTAAAACTCCAGCCCTGGGGACAGACCTGGCTGCTCAGGTCCTGCACCAGTCACGGGCTGAAACCCTCCAAGGACAGAGACAGTGCAGCCTCTTGGGGTGACCTGTCCCCCTGCCTCACTCTCTGTGGCAACACTGAGGAAAAAAATTCTCTTTATGCCCAGCATGAACCTGCTACAATCTGTATTTGTTCTCTCACCCTCCCTCCCTCCCTACCCCGCTGTGAGGCAGCTCCATCTCCTCGATGGCCCCGAGTAGATGTGCAGGGGCTGTTTGTTACCCCTGAAGCCATCCCTTTTCCTGGATGACCCAGCCAAGCTCACCCAGCCTCTCCTCACAGGGAAAGTGCTCCACTCCCACTGCCTTGGGGATCATCCTCTGGACCACATAATTTCTGCTGATTAAAAACATTCTCTTAAGGATATTGAATCTCTCCTTTCCCTAGAAGTTACAATAACATTTAGAAAAATCCTTTCATAAATTGCCTAAATTTCTGTGAGTGCCATTTCATTCACTCAGGTCACTCAAACTCAACACTGTATTTGTGCAAAGAATATCTAAATATCAAACTACAATACACAATTTTTTTAAGCTATAATTCAAATTTATAAACAACTATAAACTTCAAAACTACCTCCATCCCATTCCAGGCACAGAACTACATAGGAAAATGGCTGCAACTGCAAATTACACACATATGCCTACACTGTACATTCCCTCAAAACATTTTAAGCTGCTACATTATTTCATTGGCACTTCTCACAGTAAAGCTTACCCTGCAGCTCTTCCATTCAGTTCCAAACCTTCTGAGAAATTTTGCTACTCTGCTATAAATAGCTGGTAATTGAGCTAACTGTGAAAATGCTGACATAACGTCAATGTTTGTGGGATACAGTTAAAATGAGAAAGACCCTGGATAGTGCAATCAGTGCCCCTTGAGTAAATGAATTCACTCCCTGAAGAGCTATACGGTAGCACATAACTGTGGAATATATTTAAGGACCCAGAATAGAAATCTCACTTGAGAAAAATGGAAAATTCAGGTAACTATAAAAATAGTTACATAAAGTGAATTATTAATACAATTAATAGAGAAAAAATTGCTCCCTGTAACTGAAAATAACTTTTAATTACTATTCATTATGGAAACTGAGTACTTATTGAATGAGAACCAAATGTATGCATTTATTTATAGATGGTTGTAGTGGAGAAAAATTACCATCAAGGTTGTGTAACCTTCCACCTATTCTGGGATACCTGCTACTCTGTTCTGAATGAATTTGAAGTGTAAGTGTGGCAGAAGGTTGTTTTTCCTAGAAAAAGCTTGTTCCGCACCATAAGGAATGAGTATATAAGCACAGAGTAGTAACAATATATACTTTCTTCAAACAGTTTAGTATACACTAATATTTGATCTAACCCATCTTTTTTATTTTTTGATCAGATGAGCTTTTAAACTGCCATTGTTATCCACAATGTTTGTCTTGGAATTCATGGGAAATAAACCTTCAGATTACACAACACATAGCTGAAGGAATGAACTCATAGTGATCTCCTGTAAGTATCCCAGTTTCTGAGCTGCTGAGGGTCTGGGCATTAATGATTACAAACTCCCTCTGTTACCACATTGAAATTGTATTCAAGCTTCTTTTATTGTGACCTCCCATGTCCTTTTATTTTACTTATTTTTTTTTTAATATCTCAATTTCTCGTTGACCTATTACTTCCCACTTCTCAGTGAATATTCCTGTCTATTCTACAGAGGATCAAGTCTTTTTTTTTTTATTATTTTCCAGTATTTCTTTGCCTGAAAAATAACCCAAATCCCAGATTAAGAAGTACATGTATTGTAGAAACACATGCCAAAAAGCTGTAATTGCTTCCTCAATTTCCTGTCAATATTGAACGCCTGGCAGTGTGTAGGTACAAAATGAGAATAGCAGAGCTAGTAAAAAGAGTAATTATAATGTTGTACCTGGCCACTATTAAGGTCATAGTTCCAAGAACATCAGCAGTGGACAACAATTTATAGATTTTTATCTGCAGTCTTCATTTCTCTGCTGTACTTAAGCTTTATGAGAAAACACAATACAAATAAGGCATACCAGTAATCCACCTGGGTCTGGAAAAGTAATAAGTTCTAGCAACATATTAATCTCACTGAAGAAAAAAAAAAAAATTATAAAAAAAGAGTATCTGTGAAGTTGAACCACTTACCCTGGCATTTCAGGTTTATATTATACATTCTTTAGCAATATTGTTTGATTGGACTTTGTCATGCATACGAGGTTTCTTGCTGCCTCAATTTATAATCTCAAATAAAGGTTTAACTTTACAGCTCTGATGGAGTTGTCACTGTTGCCTACAAATTCTGACATGATTTATAAACTAGCTTTACAAACTGACTTCCCATGGATTGAATCTCTGTGTTGAATCTCTTCGTGTTATGCAGCATCTTATTCTACATATACTGTAGAAAAAGGTGACTTTCAAGACAAAATGTGATACTTCAGAGGCAGTGATTCAGAAATTGCAGAATTATTTGCTTGTTTATTTTTCTAATATTATTTTAGGCCTTTTAACTATCACAGTTGAGGTGTGTAAGCTTCTTAGCAGCTTTTATTTTTTATTTTGAGTAAATACTATGCCTAGTCTCTCGGAGAGAGCCTGATACTATCAGTAGCCATCTCATCATTGACTCCTGGGTCCAGAAATTCCACATGAGATTGCCTTTCCTCCAGGATACCTTGGACTGAAATAACGTCTCACAAAGAAGCTGGACGTCCATTTCCAATGAGTTCTTTGTCTTCCAACCTATTTCATTTTTGATTTGTTCTTCCAAGTTGGGTACCATGTCTGTGCTCTGGAAAGTTGCTTTACCACTCTTCAGTGTGGCAAGACCTAAGCATTTCGTCCACATTTGGTGCTCCTTGCCTCTCCTACCCAGAGCACTCCTAGGCTGTGTTTCTGCTGCTTATCTTGAAATGATGCTGCATTGGTAACCGTGGTATTGCTCTTCCCTCTCACCTGCAACAGAAGCCAAGCACTGCTCTGGCTGCACTAAGTTATGCTGCAACATCTAAAGGAATTAGTCATCTGAATTCTCAGTCAGGTCATTTAGATACCTATCCAGCAAGCTAGCTGTATTCAGCAAAATTTAATTTAAGACTAATCAGATGCTTAAATTTTGATCTTTAAATGAGTTGAAATTATTATCTGTAATTGGACCTTAAAAACTACTTTTGTGTGCCAGTCAGCACTTTTAAATACTTATGAAATTCAGAAGAGTTAAGTCAGCATTTATCTAAATTGAGTAAAACTGAGACAGAATTACACAATTGCGATACACTTTTATCCTCCCAAATTATCCTCCCAGGTGGTTGCAAGTACAGATATACTCAAACTAGTTCATTTAAAGCTTCAAATTAGGGGGCAGTCAACTGGTGCTCAACCTAAACTGAAAATTCCACTTCAGCAGGATGATTCATCCTCCTCTGAGCTCTGCTCTGCTGTGAAAGCAGCAGTTCAGAACCAAGGAGACAAGTCAGACAAAGAGGCAGATGCTGCAGAGGGGTACACAGAAATGCTAGGGAGGGGGCTGCATCAAATTAGTTGCAGCAACCCTTGCTCTGCCTTGTTGTTGATCCTTACATGCACAGGCTATAAACGCCCCTGACTTCCAGCTGAACACCTCAGGGTTTTCCCATCCCACGCCTCAGCAAAACCTGACAGGGATGCGAGTTGCACATACATCTGCCTCTGTTCCCAGTTTAGCAGCAGTTTAGGTGCAGCCCCTTGCAGCCTCTGGCTGAGCAGCAAAGAGCCTTGCTGGTGGAATGGAATGACCTTTGTCCCTCTCCCGGGGCTGCGGGGCTGCTGCCCGAGCGTGGTGCCGCACCCGGGGCACAGGGGTGGCTGGAGCTCTCCACACTCGTGGTGTGACACCTCCTCTCATGGCAATTTCTCTGGACAGGAGTCACTTCTGCTCTCACCTTTCTACACACCTTCCCACACACCTAGACCCACCTGTTGCTGAGATATTGACTGAGCAACTTTCGCAGCAGTTCCCAACGCAGGTATCTGCCCTACTTTTTCAAAGTTTGCTTCCCTCACACTCCCTCAATGTTAAATTTAAACATTCATAATTTTCTGTGTTGTCTTTGATCTTGCAGTAGCAAATGTTTATTTCCTTCTAACATGCATAATTGAATTAGGTGGTAAGGGGAAAAAAAGCACAGGATATTTTATTTCCCTTCTAAACCACACACCCTAAAAAAAAATCTCTATATCAACAATTTGGGGGACTTTGTGAATCAGTTTCAGAGCTCATTTAGAACTGCACAATATTCTGTCTTTGAATTTAAAAATTAATCTGACCTGGATTTTTTGCTCCAATGTTAGATGAGCTTCTCCTATAGTAATGTTTGCAGGAAGTAAACTTGAAGTTCCCCTAATAGTTTCTGATGACTTGGAATGTTAAACTACTGATTGCAAAGATTTGCACAAAGATTCTACAGATTAAATCAAATGGGTTGTTAATCACTGCACCCAAAGCACTTTCTTAGTGCACTGCCTCAAAGACAATTTCAAACTCCAAAAGGAGATCTGACTTATTTCACAGACACAGCTGCAAATGAATGCATTCTTACCTTGTGTGAATGTGCCAGGCAATATTAACATTAACCTTTGCACTTAACTCATAAATATGATGAAATAGAACCTATTTTAATTATTCCCCAGCTAGGATGTTAATTATGACCCAGTTGTCATAGTATAGAATAGTTTTAAATAAGCTAAAATACTCTTTTCTATCATTCTTGAAATTTCAAGGTTACCACAAGAAGTTTATTTAAGACACTCTAATAAATAGCAAGAATGTTGATATGTAATATTTTCTATCATTTCTTTCAGGGTCAGGACAAACCCTTATTATATGTTGGCATATTTCTTCATACAAAAAAGGCCTGATTTCAATTACAGTTGCTAGTCACTACTCCAATTACTCATCATGGAATCAGGTAAAACATGCTTTTTGGAGTTTCTATAGGTTTCATTAATGGTATATTAAATATTTTTATGAACTCCTTTCCATATCCACATAGATAACAGCACCATAGATGAGTACCATAGAACTTACCAAATCTTTTCACTGAGTGCTGTAGTACAATATTCCAAATACTGCCTGTTTCCAGGTGAATTTTTGTGCTGGAATACACTTGCCATTCTCAAGGATGGCTTGGGTGGAAGGCTTGGGAGTCTCTGATGTGGGAGAGCAACTCTTTCTACTGAACTGACACATATTTAGGAAGTTACATTGTACTGATTTTTAACAGGACCAGGGATCTTCAATCTTTAGCCCTCAGAAGTAGTTGAGGACTTGATGGAAATTAATCAAGTGTAATTGAGCTCTTAGACATGTGAAAAGCTGTACACAATTGTTTAAGCTACTCCTGAGGACAGATGTTTAAGGGATTGTAAAAATGAGTAAATAAAATAAAACCATATTGATTATGGTCTCCTTCACTCAAAATGCTATATACTAGTTTGAACCTTTTGTCCAGAAAGTAAATAATCTGGGTTTAGTTCCTGTTTCAGTCTAAGGATACTCAGATCTCCCACATACCTGTTCTATTTTTGTCCTGAATTACACATTGCATTAATTTAAAAATACAACTACTGGAACAGAAAAAAAACACTAACAAACAAGACAAAACAAAATCAACAAGCAAACAAACAGAACCCAACACAACTCAAAACCTCCACCAACCCAAGCCCCACAGTCTTGGTGGCAGAAATGGTATTCAAGCAGCCTTGTACCTGAGATGAACACTACTACCAAGCTGTGGCATCTGGATGCCCCAGCTCTGGTGAGAGTGCCCCAGCTGGATGGGGCATCAGACCCATCCTGCAGGCTGATCCTCTAGCAGCTGCTCTCTAGTATGGACTATGCAATGGCATATATTTCCTTCTCTTTTGTTATTTGCCAAGAAGAACCTTTTTTTTCTGTGAACTTTTAATTGCAGTGCACAGTGTCACATATATTGACAATGCTATTTCAAGTGACCAAATTGAGTTTGATTTAGAGCTTTTAATTTAGATCTAGCCAGATTTAAGTGAGTGCTAGGAAACCAGCTTTTGAGGCCAGTCAGCCCTGCTAATGTGTACAGAGAGCTGCAGGAACAGTGGAACTCAGTTGCCAGAGGGCCTCCCGTGTCAGGGAGCCTCAATCAAGTGAGGAAAGTTTCTCTAGATCATACTTTTCAATGAAAAAGCCTAAAACTGTTTTGCATTTGACCATAAGTCACTAAGATATTATTACCAGAGTTACTGTATCAGACTCAGACATGTACTCTGAATGAAAAAATAGTGCTTTTATTTCTCCTCTGGAATACACATATGATTGCCTTTATTCTGTCTGATGTCTTTATGCTAGCACAGCATCTTTTTTCATTCCTATTTACACCCATATGGTTTGCTAATTAACTTTTCTTTGGAACTTATGAAAAACATTCTCCATATTTGCTGAGTCTTTTAGTAGGAGTGTTCTCTCTTCTTTTGCCAAAGTATACATAGCTTAACAGGTTTGAAATAACCAATTCATAGTGTTAGCATGTGGTGGAGTATTCGATATGCTTGGTACACAATGCAAATAACAATAAAAAGTTATAGTTTGAAAGCTGACAGCAAATAAATAGCTTGCTTTTATAGAAATTCTCAGCCTTAATAAAAACAATAATCTGCTTAAGACACCAAGAAATCAAGTTAAGTTTTTAATCTCATCTATCTGAATGTTTGTGTTTCATATTTGGATGTTCGTGTTCTGTATGGAGTTGTTAGAAAATATACTTGAAGTCAGATATAACATAAATATAGCTGAAAGTCTTTTTAAATATATTAAACCACTTGAGGTTATACCATGAACAGCTCTGGTTTTCTTCTGATTTTGAAGCCAGTCTGACTTTTAGATGCATAATATGAATGGAAGTGTATACTAATTTACATGTAATTAGCATTGACATTTTAAAAGGCTGATACAGTTTTATGCCTCTTTTGGTTGTCTGTTGTAAACAATCCCATAAAGAGAGCATTCTGACATAGCACAGAACATACTGTGCTCCTGGTTGTCACAAAACACATATCTATTTTTTGCAATGAATCTACTGCCATCAAAGAAGCACGAACAGAAACAGCCACTGCTTTGCTTTAGTTCTACTGGGGCTTTGTACTTCTATCATATGTTGCCCTCTATCCTTTTTGTCATTTAGACTTGGATGAAATGAATACCAAATGCCACTAAATACGAGTGGAAACCTTTCACATTTATTCTGAAGTGGCTACAAAGGGTACTGAACAGTAGAGAATCAGACCAAGATTAAGCTTCTGTTTAAATTGCTATATAAATTCAAATGAAGTATAACTTTTTGAATTGAGAGTGAAAAGGACATTAAAATAGACTTCAAAGAGGGAAAAAGTGAAGAAAAGTTAACTCTCAACTGGAATTTCTGTTATCGCAGTTGGTCTTTCTCACTGTGAATCACACCATGAGCATATGTCTCTCAGAAGAGCCCTGCTGATTGCTGTGGAGCTGTAAGATTTGCATCAGCTTAGGATGTAACCCAGTATTTCAGTGTAGTATCTGCTAACAATTAGCCATGAATTATTTTACACAAACAAAGCCAAAGACGTATTATTTTAGTTTCCTCCATAAAGCTCCTTTTGCTTGCCTAATAACATATGCCATGTATTTCCTCTGCCAAAATTGATGTTATGTTGGCAACAGAGCAGGGAATCACACGTTCAAATTTTATGTAAAAACACTACTTTAATTAACATCTGGCCACACCCAGAGATAAAATACTAGACAATATGGATCTCAAGCCAGACTTAATATGCCAAGCCCAACATTTCTAAATACTTCTCTTCATTTTTTGTATTTCACAAGTATACTGAGGACTGTTGGCAATTAATTTTTGTGGACCACAAAACTAAAACTTGTCGAGTATAGCTAGTGTTCAGCTAAAAGTCTTTTTGCTTTCTTCTAGCTTTTAATGGCCACCAGAACGAAACTTAAAGAACACAGTTCTGTGGAGAGAGATTAAATACCCAATACATGCAAGAGAGGAAAGAAAAGAGGATACACAATTCTGTTCACTACTAAGATCCAATAACAAACACCTGGTTAAGACAGGGGAAAAGAGTGAAATTGTGTCTCTTGCGATTTCTTGCTTTACACGAGAAAAATGCTGAGGCCTGTCTCAGGCACACTGACACCAGCCAATCTGGCTATTAGCATAACTGTTACAGTGAAATCATAAGTCTCATGTGTTTCCTTCTTTTTCAGCCATAAAAAGGTGAGGCTTGGCTCACACTTACATCAAACACTACATTTAAATACTGTAGCTCACTTTCTCTTTAGGGAAATCACCCACCAGGGTCACCAGGCTAATCAAAACCCACTTTAAATCATTGGAAATGGGAAGAAAGTAGGAGTGAGAGAGGGAAAACAGACAGATGTACTGTTAGTGACATTTCTCAGCTTTGTAACTTCTTTTCCCCTGAGACCTCTATGAGGTTCCCAGCATCTTAGAAAGGATGATTCCCTGTCCCCTGAGCTCCCATTTCAAAAAACTGAGCCAAAATTTTCTGAAGAAGTTTAGCAAATTCTCTTTCCCTTTATGCCTGCAGTTCATTTATTCTGCCTTTCTTTTCTTTCTTTTCTTCCAAGTGGTGTCTCACTGTCTGATCCTTGAAAGCCTCCCCTCCCACCTTTTGGCAGGGGGAGCACAGTAACTGAGTGACACTCTATCAATTATCATTCTGGCTGCTAGAAGATAATCTTGCTTGTTTTTCCCCAGCTGGCAAGAGTAGGACTGTACCCAAAGAGTTTCCATCTGACTTGAAGTTTGTATGATGTACTGCAAGAAACTAAACCAATCTAAGATAAATAAAAACATTGTTCAACTGAGACAACATTTCCTTCCAGCATCTGCTATTTTTACTGATCCCAAGTATTAAAACAGCATAGCTCCAAACTTGTCTGAATTGCTAAATGGCCTGGATGAAAAAAAACTTCCTAAAAACACACATTGATTTCCATCATAACAATTGCAATCACAGTTTTGACTTTTTCCTGTAGACAACTACTAATTATTGTCTTAGTCTAGAAACACAGATGACTCTTGAGTTCAGTCTCTTTCAGTCACCCATAAATTTATCCACCTTAAGCTGTATTGTAGTCCTTGTCTCAGGTCCCACCCTCAATCGTTCTGCTGCTGGGAGAGCTAACCAACAGCTACTCCTCCTTTGCAGGGTACAGCATCACAGTCTGTCTTGAGGCTGTGAGTCAACATCTCATCCTCAAAACAGACAAGAGACCAGCCCTCAAACCAAAGCAGAAGATTATGCTGTTATTTTGAATGATGAGCTTCCCAATAACTGCAGTTGGATTTAAACATATGATGCATTAAATACACATTCTTTAACATAGAGTACCCTTTGATGTTTAACTGGGAGGGATTTTTATGACTGAAATATGACATAATTCATAAGGGTAATCTACAAAAATGAAAAATGGCATAAACTTAACAAAGAAAGGAATGTAGGAAATCTGAACCCATGTGAGTCTGGATTCACTTCTGTTGTCACTATGCTCTGTTTGCACGATCAGGCTAAGATAAAAGCAAAGTAAAATGTTTTTCAGACTTAAAAGATTTGTTCCTCATTTAAAGAAGGAACGGTGCAAAGTGAGAATTTTTTCTCATGAGTAATCTCAATAGAGGTTTTATTTCTTTGAAGCCAGACAGCAACAAACTTCATGCTATCCGCTTTCTCTAGAAGAATGGTAATGCACATTATACCCTGTCTTTGAGTCTGCCATCTGGTACATTTCTGACCTGTCTGGCAACTAACTGTGTCCCAGAAAATACCTGTGTATTTGAGGTTTGTTTTAGATAGGCAATTCCAATGTTCCTACAATGTTTTGGAAGAGATTTAGGTGTGTGGTTGTAAATCACGGTTTGCCACTTTGACTCATATTCAGAGAATGGTTAATGGCCTCTCTCATTTTGCAGAAAAGATGCAGCCTTTCTCTCTTCAAGATCTGGGAAAAATCCAATTAATTTAAGTATTTTCTTTTTCTTGGTCATGTGACTTTTATATTTTGGAAAATTCCAACCCCGGGTCTTTTTCCCCAAGGCAATATGATCTAGAAAGTTTATTCCAGATATCTACCACACTTCAATGAGCTTAAATCCCTTCACTGGTCTGTTACACTCCAAACCAGTTCTCTTCATATTTGCTGTTTATAGGTAAGTCAGAGAAATTCTGATTCCTTCTTTGCAACTGCAAGTGCCAGGTGCCATCTCACTGCTATAGACAGCCCAAGGGTAATTATTTGCAGACTGTTTTACCCATCTAGACCATGTCTTGATGATACAGCAGACAGCTTCATTCTTCTCAAAAGAGGAGTAGTCAACTCCCACCTCAGAAGTCACCAGAAGCTGTGTGACCCCATTTTCTTGAATGCAAATTAGAATCTAATACAACAAATGGCAACATTTTAAATATAATGGCACCTTACAGGAAAAAAAGCCTCACCTTAGTATACTTCAAATTTGTATATCATAAGTGTCCATTTTTACTTCCAATAACACTATACTTCAATATTCATAACCTTCAGCTTCATTTTGAAAATGATACTAAAGGTAATATATTTCAATACGTTTTATCATTAATTCATAAAACTTATTACATATATAGTTGCTACAAATAACTTCCCTGCATTATGAGTACTATAAAGAAAAGGCAATCATTTTTTCACTCCAGCACATTTTGTTAACTGCAAGTAAGTAAGCAAGCAAATTGATGGCAATAGAAAGAAAAAAAATAATTACATTGATTTGAGTTTGAAGCTAAATCTTAGTGGAATAGATATTTAACAAGTTTCTGTAATCTGACCAAGTGCGTTTATATAATACTCTTTCAAATATTTTATTTAAAGTAATAATAAAAAATTCTGTGCATATATTCTGTAAATTCAATGGTATTTAGAGAGGTTAGATTAGGACATAGTCTTGAACTCTGTTTCCTCTGCATGTTTCTGAACCATGCAAACATGTGAGTGCATGTATACATATGTGCAAACACATGAAAAATCCCAGTATATGACAGTCCTCAAATAAATCATTCATACTCAGCCTTTTGTCAAGACCCAACCCTTCAGTAGTGCTTATGATCTCTTGTAAAGCTGACATTTTGTTCAGAGATACAGCTTAATCTGGTTACACTAATTATGCCTGCTGAAATCCCTGAATATGAGAATGAATACCAGGTACATCTTTTCATGCATTTTGCTTTATTTGCCTTGATAGTATTAGTAAGATTTACATTCACTACCTTTCAATTATTTTTGTTGTTATTTTTCAGCCTTTCACATTCTGTGATAAACATTGACATGTATGAGATCAAGTAATTCAAACTTTTTGCTTGTATCATGGAAAAAAATACAAGCCACTTTTGTTCTAACACTGTTCTGAGAGAAATTCAAGCATTCACTGAAGAATAGCATCCCAGTCATGAAAATTTTCATTCAGCATCTCATATCAGTTTTATCCTTAAAAAATCTTAGAAAACACCTGTTATTCTCCTGTGAGGATACTTCCCTGTATAAACAGAAAACATAGTGAAGATTTCTATTTTCTCTTCTTGAAAGTTAAACTGTACTTGCGGTCATGATTTTTTCCATTAGCATGCTCGTTTGCGTTTTTCAGTCTTCTGAATATGGCTGCCCTTATACCTGATCAGTGCAAGTCAATCATATGCATCCTGAAAAACTTTTTATGATGTTTTAGTCAGTTATTCTGAATTGCTGCTGCAGTGTCACCATTGCATTCACTGCCATGAAGTTCCCAGTCCATGCAGGGATACAGTTGGCCAACATAAAAACATCATTTTGCTCTTTCTCATGACCACCTTGTCAGCTCTGTACCTGTTATACCTGTTATATTTTAAGTAATAAAAACCAAATAATGTCCTTGTAGAGTAAGCTGATGGAACAGATCATCCTAAGTGCCATCACATACCTTTCCAGGACAACCAGGGAATCAGGTCCGGGCAACACGGGGTTATGAAAGGCAGGTACTGCTTGACCAACTCGATCTCTTTCCTGTGACAAAGTGACCCACTCAGTGGATGAGGAAAAAGCTGTGGACATTGTCTACCTAGAATTCAGTAAATTGAATTTGACACCATCACCCATAGCATTATCCTGGAGAAAATGGCTGCTGATGGCTTGGACAGGTTTGCTCTTCACTGGGTGAAAAACTGGCTGGGTGGCTGGGCCAAGAGAATTGTGGGGATGGAAGTAAATCCAGTTCTAGGCCAGTCACTGCCCTAACCCAGGGCTCAGTATCAGGGTCAGTCCTGTTTAATATCTTTATCAATGATTTGGACAAGGGGGACTGAGTGCATCCTCAGTGAGTCTGCAGATGACACCAAGTTAGGTGGAAGTTGATCTGCTGGAGGGCAGGAAGGCTCTGGCAGAGGCACCTGGACAGGCTGGATCAATAGGATGAGTACAGCAGCATAAGGATCAACAAAGCAAAGTAACAGGTCCTTCCTCTTATTTACAACTCCATGCAACACTCCAGGTTTGGAGAACAGTGGCTTGAGAGCGGCTCAGCTGAAAGGGACTTGGGGGTACTGTTTAAAAGCTAGCAGGATATGAGCCAGCGTGTGCTCAGGTGGCCAAGAAGGCCAGTGGCATTTTGGCCTGTATCAAGAATAATGCAGCCAGCAGGGAAGTAAGGAAGTCATTGTCTCACTGTACTCAGCATTGGTGAGGCCATACCTTGAGGGCTGTGTCCATTTCTGGGCACCTCACTTCAAAAAGTACACTGAGGTGCTGGAGCAGGTTCAGAGAAGGACAATGAAGCTGATAAAGGGACTAGAAAACAGGTCCCATGAGGATCAGCTGAGGGAACTGGGGTAATTTGGTCTGGAGAAGAGGAGGGGAGACCTCATTCTCTCTCTACAGTTACCTGAAAGGAGGTTGTAGTGAGCTGGGGGTTGGTCTTTTCTGCTATGTCTCAAAGGAAAGAACAAGAGGAAATGGCCTCAAGTTGCGCCACGGAAGGTTCAGATTGGGTATTAGAAAAATAACTTTCACTGAAAGAGTGGTTAGGCATTGGAATAAGTTGCCCAGGGAGGTGGTGGAGTGATCTCTGGAAGTGTTCAAGAGGCTTCTGGATATAGCACTTGGGGATATGGTTTAGGGGTGATTGTGGTGGTGCTGGGTTGATGGTTGAACTAGAGCATCTTGAAAGTATCTTCTGACCTTGATGATTATGTGATTCTGTGTTTCTGTGATTCTGTGAAAGTGTTAAGACTGCAGTAAATATATGGGATAAAGTCATTACACTTGGATAAAACTGAGTATTTAGGTAATATTTGCAGCATTTCTTTTAGATAGACTACAGTAAACTGAAAACACATTCCAATTTATTTCAATTTTTTTTTATGTTTGAAGTCTTTTCTTTGTATAATTTGTTCAGATGCTTTGGCTTTTTACTTTACAAGTCCTGTATAAATGGAAACTCTGTTTTTGTGAAGAACTGAGCAAAGACAACTTTGTTGAAATGAATGAAAAGACCTTTCAGTGACTTACTGTGCTTTCCAGATTTTTGCTTAGTTCTGGCCAGGTTTTCTGAAGAAATTTCTATCCCTATTTATCCCCAAGAGTCTACTGTGTAGTTTCAGATGAGAAAGTACTAGAGAACTTTAATGGGAGTTCATAGCTTTTTCCAGTTATTCAGCACTGTCTCTGAAACCATCTTTCTAGATCTTTCTCCAGTTTCTTAGGATTCACAAGCAATGCAAGACTCAGAATGCATTCTCAGGGCTGGACTTCTGCCCTAAATGTATGTTGATGAAGATAGGAAAATCCATCAAAAATTTTCAGAGGTAGCTATATGGTAAAGAAATTGAGCTTATTATCCTTTAGAATTGTCAGTCAAGAATTAGAAAACTGACTGCGTCTTTCACAGTGGGAAAAATAATCACAATATAAATTAATATTCATAGTGCTTCTACTAGTGTAATTCAGTTTCTCACTGGAAATAACCATAAACTCATTAAATAGTTTGAGCTGGGAGGGACTTTAAAGGTCATCTAGTCCAACACCCCTGTAATGAGCGGGAACACCTTCAACAAAATCACATTGCTCAGAGCCCCATCCAGTCTGACCTTGAATGTTTCCAGGGATGAAACATCTACAGTGTTCTACCACCCTCACAGTAAAAAATTTCTTCCTTATAAAAGAACTTATTTCTAATATCTAATCTGAATGGAATCCTGGAATCTTCCATTGTGTTCTATCTCAATACTGATAAATACATAACAGCAATTTTCTTAAGCCTTTGAGCTCTGGTGAGAAATGGATAGATAAAGAGAAGATACATGGATCCCTGCAGTGATCCAAAATAATCTGGGATAGTGATTTTTTTCTTGTATGTTTGCAAGGTTTCTGATCCAGAGGTGTCATCCCCTTTCATAATAAGAAACATATCTCTTTAAGGATGATTCCAACATAATCCAGTGATTTCAAAGTGATTAGTAGATGTCCACATCATTTGGCTTATTAATAATGGCACCTTAGAGTATTCCTGTTACAATATATCACTTCAGTTCCAAAGAATTCTAGGAATGTTATCTTCTTCATTTGAATTTTCCTGTCTTTCTCATATGCAGTTCCAAATATTACTTCCAATTTCTTGACCTTAGAAAGCAAGACCTTTTCAGAAGAATGTCATGCAGTTTACTGCTCTGTTTTGCTTTTACATTCATTTTTTCCATGCATCTGTGTTGTTTCCCAAGGTATCCAGAGCCAGCTGGATATACACTTGTTAAAATATATACATCATTCTGTAAGTATTAACAATCATCAAGATCCCAAGACAAAGCAGTATTTCTTCTGTATTGGCTAACAGTTAAAATGGCAAGGATCCAGACTGTAAGGAATGAGACATGAGGATAGAATTTACAGAAATATTCTCATTTGAGTCCAGATTTAAAAATTTTCGAGGGTACCAATAGGTGCACATCAGTGAAACAGAAACAAGGTGCAATCAACCAAACACATATGTATTTATCCCATGCCTAAATCCAAAGCACATTACTGCACACCAGTGACATCCTCAGTAGGTCCCCAAGTCCCAAAGTAACTTTGCACTTGAGTAGAAAGCCAGTCCTTTGTGGGAAGGAGTATTAAAAACTAATTAAAAGGTCTCAAGAGGATAGTCTTGCCAGTATCCATACAGAGACACTGAAAAGGGATAGTTTATTCCAAACATGTTCCCATCCTTAACAGCCATATTTAGAGGAAAGAAAGAGAAAAACAAAGTTAGGTGCCTAAAATTAGGCTGTGGAGATTCCTCATAGCAGTCAAAAGGAACTTAGCCTGACTATGCATACAAACATGGTGAAATTTCCAATTTCAGAAAATTTAGATTGTATGAAACTAAAACCAAACAATCTCAAATAATTTTCTGATTGAATATGAGCCTCTACTCTTAAAATCAGCTGCTGTACCTTCTGATGAGGAACATAACAACAAACCTTCTGTCCATGACTCTGTAGTCCCTGCATTTTCTGTAAATTTTGCCTTTAAAATTAAAATGACAGGTGACAATGCAAAATATTGAAAAAGGCAAAGGAGGGTTGATTGGCTGTAGAAGAGCAGAATTTCTAATAGCTGTTCCTTAAAGCTCCCCCAGCTCTCCTTTCAGTCTCCTTAATGAAATAATAAATGTATTTTTACAGGTGTGCAATGGCACAAAATGTAGAAATTAAAATATCATCTAAAGCACCATGTCTTATTCACAAGGAGACTCTTGGTGAAAAAAATCTCTGGATTGTAGGAGGGGAATCATGAAGAGTCAATAGGGTTTACAAATCCCCAGTGTATGGGATGATTCAGCATGGGTAATGAGTAAAACCTCTCCCTTGTTAAACGAAAAACTTCGATGTGTAGTCTCTTATAGTGGCTGATGAAGGAAGAATAAGCCTATTGGACACATGTATTTTTCTCATAGGCTCATGTGGTGCTGTATTTCTAACTACAGATGGATGTTTTAAGGGTTTTCCTAGCTGCTGAAAAGGGTTACATAGCAGGTAAAATTATCGCTTAAAAGCACAAAAATGTCCTTCACTTAAGGAGATATATAGGTCATGTCAATCCCAGGCACACCTACAGGCTCAATGGAGAAGTGATTGAGAGCATTCCTGTAGAGAAGAACTTGGGATGATGGTTGATGCAAAACTCAACGTGAACTGGCAGTGCGCGCTCACAGCCCAGAGAGCCTGAGCGGCATCCAAAGCAGCGTGGCCAGTGTGAGAAGTAACCATCTCACTCCGTTTTTAACTGTCCCACTCACCATTAAAAAATTAGAAAAAATTTAATAAATGGCACTCAAGGATAGGTATCAGGATAAGCCCGAAATCCCTGCAGCAAAAACAGAGTGAAAACAGTGGCGTATGCCCACTGGGTGCTCCCCACCAAAAACGAACGGGAGGAAGACCCCGTGCATGGCATGGGCACAGTTCTTATACCTCAGTCCTCTATTCCGATCGGTCCATTTTTCAATCCTCAATTTGATTGTTTCAATATAACCCAATCGTCGTCCAGGGGTTGCTGTTATTGGCTCATTTGTGGCTCATTATAATCCAGTCGTCATCCAGAGCAGATTTGATTGGCTCTTTTGTGGCTCATTCTAATCCAGTCGTCGTCAAGGGGTTGCTGTTATTGGAGGTTGGCACCAACGATCTTCCTTTATGTTAATTATTTGTGGGAGGTTCTAGCTGCACCCTCCTCTTAGAAGGCCGCATCAACCCCATCCAGTGGTTACATACACGCATTACACCCGTGACAATTCCAACGCAACATTGGGCCTCCTTCCTCAATGCAACAATTAACTTAATGAGAACACTATTAACACTTAACAATAATAACCTTTAATCACGAGTGCTAAACCCATAACCCTTTAATCATGAAAGCCAAGCCCATCCTCTCTATAACAGCCAGCAGGTCAAAGGAGGTGATTCTCCTCCTCTACTCTGCTCTGATGAGACCACACCTGGAGTTCTGCATCCAGCTCTGGTTCCCCCAGCATAAGAAGGACATGGAATTGTTGGAGCAAGCCCAGAGGAGGGCCATGACGTTGTTAAGAGGTCTGGAGAACCTCCTCTACAAAGACAGGCTGAGAAAATTGAGGCTGTTCATCCTGGAGAAGAGAAGGTTTTGTGGAGACCTCATAGCACTTTCTCGTGTCTGGAGGGGGCCAACATAGAAGCCAACAAGGGACTCTCCATCAGGAACTGTAGTCATAGGACAAGGAGTAATTGGTACAAACTGAAAGAGGGGAAATTTAGGTTAGATATTAGGAAGAAATATTTTGCTGTGAGGGTGATGAGACACTGGAACAGGTTGCTCAGGGAGGTTGTGGATGCCCCAGGCCTGGCAGTGTTCAAGGCCAGGTTGGATAAGGCCTTGAGCAACCTGGTCTAGTGGGAGGTGTCCCTGCCCTTGGCAGGGGGATTGGGACCAGATAATCTTTAAGATCCCTTCCAACCCTTAACATTCTATGATTCTATGATTATGCACCATTGTCCTGGCACAGACTTAACAGAAAGAGACCTTCTGAATACCTGTTGGATGACGTAATTCCGAAATTACCTCTTAACTTGCCTTACAGGCTACTAAGCAAGTTCTTTCATAGGGATACGGGAAAGAAAGTCGTTTAATACACTGTTTGATTGAGAGCTGGGTTGGTTGAAGGAGTTCCAAATCTGTGGATTGTGGAGAATATCTTTTGTAGATGGGATCAAAAGTACTTGATGTGCTTGTTAACACATATGTACGGATTAGGGAGGGGTTGAAAAGTAATATAACTTCCCGTAAATAATTCCCAGCACTGTGTATGAATTATTTTAGATGCTGTAGCTCTGGGTATTAGAAACATGTTGCTGGTGCTAGTCAAAATGCTGCTAGCATGACCATCGTCATCTCTACTCATTCCCATTTCTGCTCTGTAAGAAATCTAAACTGGTTGCTTTTATTATTCTACCCCTTACGTGCATCACATTTAATGTATGCTTATGACATAGGATTCCCACCTTAATTTTACAGGCATTTTTAATTTTCCTGGCTCATTAGAAAGTAATTTTAAAAAGAAAGAAATAAAGAAAGAAAAAAAGAAAGAAAGAGAGAAAAGAAGGCTTTGTAGTTCTTAGTCCCTTCTTGGAACTTCTGTCGACATTATTTATTCTACAAGTGTCAGGCAGATCCCAGTGATGTGTGTTGTACAGCAGGTCCTCCCATCCCTCCTCCCTCTACATTTTTCCAGAGGCATTTAAAGATATTAAGACCAAAGGATATCAACTTCTGGCTTCTGGAAGATACAGTCTCCCAGATTTTCCTGTGGCTGAGAGTCCTATATGCTTCCAATGCCCTCCTCACCTCTCTCCAAGGCAAACCCAAGCTATTTTTTTCCTTTGCACTTCCCCTTTTAGATTTCTGTTTTCAGAGGGAAAGATACCAGCATTTAAAATGTCTTTATGCCTGCATTAAGTTCTCTGTCAGCTGATAGAGGTTTCAGAGCAGTTTTGGAAACTTTGCTGTCTGTATTTGGGATGTTTTACCAACATAATGCATGGAGATAGCCAGAGCTCTCTGACATAATGGATAGTAGGATAAAATTAAGAAGTGAAATGATTAATTATCACTCCTGCAAATAAAAGAAAAACAGGTCTCCAAATGAAATGACAAGTTTAAAATGGAACATAAGTCTGTTGCTGAATTCAGTGTTAGAAGATACTATGTGGGTGATATAGTGAATAGTTTCAAAAAGTAAAACCCAAAGATAAGCTTCATCAGAGGCATCACAACAGAGTTAGCAGAATGTCACCTCTGCTTCAGAGGTTTTTTAACTTGTAATAGCCAGAAGCTGCGTTGTATGATTTTTTGAGCAAAGTCAGCAATTCAGGGTACTGAGATAATGGAGCTTCAGTCTGAACAAGGAAGACACACTTCATCTTCTTACTTTGCATGCAATAATGTAAGCAAGTAGTGTAGTCTTCTTTTAATAGAGCTGGTGTGATGGGCACTCATCTTTAGCTAAACAAGTCTACTTTTACCCTGAAAAATGTTTAATACCTGTATTAAATCAAGAATGTGCTGTGCAGAAGTACAGTTTGTGACTGGCACTGAATACCCATATCTGTATGGTTTTAACAGCAGCCAACTCACATTTTTGGACTGCCTTCAGAATCTCCTGTTTGCAAGCTGTGAACACTTTGCACAGCCATCACAAGACAATTCTGTAGGCTTCTACATTTATTTAAAGCAATTTAGGTTTACTAATTTTTTTTAAGTACCCTCACCTTACTCATACCTCACCATACTTATTGCAAAACATCTCCTCTGCAGCTGATTTAAGTTTCTGAATCCTCTTCTTTATCTGCCAGTTACATTTTCAGTGATTTCTTGTAAGGTTTTTTGGTCTGCTCTCTCACACATTTTTAAGTAAGCATATGTTGTTCTGAGTAGGACATAAAGCGTTTCTGCACTATGACCTCTTCTGTCAATCCACAGCTATGGTAAGAGCAATCTATTATTTTCTAATCTAAAAATCAAGGGTCCCTTTCTTTGTTCACAGTACAGCAAGAAAAAAAACAAAATGGAATATATTTCAAATGTTTCACTGAATAAGCCATTACCTTGAAAAAGGCTTTTGTAATGTCAATGCACTGTGACTCATGTAATTCAGATGTGAAGCTAATATGCTGTTTGAAAATGTACCCGCTGCTGAGATGATTCCTAAACAGGGAGGCAAAGAAGTGATTATTAGATAGGACAAGACATGAGCTGAATTACTGAAATGTGCAATAAAGAAATCTCAGCCTCTACAATTTGCCTGTCAAAAATGAAGCTTTTAATCAATTTAATCAGTGTAACAATATATTAGCTCAGCAGCCTGCCATCTCAGCATGTAATTTTAACTATAAAGAACATTCTACAAACACTATAAAGCTCCAAAGTGCTCTTTATAAAGTCTCTAAAACATAAACAAGGTTTTTAATAGCCTGTGTCAGCAGGACTAGAACAAATCACAGGAATGTAATATGAAAGATTTTTTTATTTCTCTTAAAAAAGGATTCTACAGCCCTTGTTAGATAATATGATTACACCCTCATTCTACTGTGGAGGCAAAATTTAATCTTGATTTGCCATCTTCTCTCCAAAATCTCACTATATTCATGCCTCATGGAACTACTTATAGTTATCTTCATTAGTTCTCTCAGTGTGCTGATATCATCCATTCTTAATTCCAACAGTATCCTGGCAATACACACTAAAACACAAAGGAATGTTATAAAACAGTATTAAGGGCAGTAAAAAATTCACCTTCAAAATGCACTGTCAGAATACATTTTCATAGGAAAATATTACTGTGTATTATCAGTAAGCTGAAAGAACATGAAATCATCATTTATATTATTTTTTTTAAAAACATTTCAATGAAGGAATTACTGTAATTAACTTTCCCTCATATTTCCAGTGTGCCAGTGTCTCACTGTGAAAATGGCCTCCCCAAGCCTCCCCCACACACACAAGTCACTATGTATTTGAAAGTGAAGAAAGCTAAAGGATCAGACACATATACAAGATGGCTTAAAAAAAAAAAAGGCATGTATAAACACATTTTTCTCTGTGACCATGAAAGCTTGCAGTAGTGTTTTAATGCACTATGGTCTGCAAAATGAACTTTAGGTTCATTTGTGTATCATAAATATACAGTTTTCAGTGTCCAGGAAACTGTGCAAACTATTGTCTGTTCTTCCACCTTCCAATGCACTTTGCTTACCCACAATTATGGGAAAGGATGTCTTTGGCTTTAAACTTCTGTGGTGACTTCTCTCTTTTGGAAGTTAAACAAGGGAGCAGTGACAGAACCTTCCACAGGAATGCAAAAGTGTTCTGAGAACTGCCCTTCTATCAAGCTGAGTGTGAGAAGAGCCTAATGACAGCCATCACCCAAGGAAAAGTGTTTGCATCTTTGTTCTGTAAAAGGAGAAAATGAATTCTCAGTTCCCAAAGAAGGCAACAGCATGTGCAAAAGGGCAGCAGCTGCACGGTCACATTTAAACCTTAGAAGTCTATCCAACTGGAGAAACAGATGTGAATTTGGAATAAATGTAAGGACACTTCCCCCTCAGTGCACTAGCAATAGGGACAAAAGGAAACTGCAGATTAAACCCCAGGACTGACATTTATGCCTAGGCAAAGCATATATGTGAACTACCACATTAAAGAAGAGGCACTGTACGGCTCTGTAAATCAGTCTAATCAGCAACAGGTTTCCTTCCAAATGAGTAGTTTCCAAGTTTAATAGAAATGTTCACAAAATAAAAATAGGGTCACGGAGGTAAAGCACACAGGACCGTATATCATAGTCAGTGCACAGGTTACTTTGAAAAAGTACTCTCATATCAAGATGCAGCAACAGCTCTGCCTGTAAAGTGCAGTGGGATCCTGGCATGTTTACTGCTCTATATTTATTGTGCAAGTCAGTAAGCTGCTTTGAGAAACCTCTGATCTTGTCATCAGCTTTATATAATAGGTTTTTCTGGGGTTCCATGAATCCCTGAAGTTTGCTGCTCCCTTGAAAGCAGCTAGTGAGAAGCATGGGTTTCATTTTGTCCGTTCTCTCTTATGTAGCTCTTATCACATGAGTACACATGAGAACGTCTGTCGACATCAGTGAAAACAGCCAGAGTGCATTTACTTCCATTATATATATAACACTTTTAGAGGAACTCACATGTGGATATTACATAAATTTTAACAAGGTTGTTTAACCTTGACCAAATCATTAAATTCAAGGAGTTTGCATGGTCTACTCCTGTTTCAGAGCTTTGCATTGTAAAGTAATAAATACGCAAATAAAGTTCTGCTAATAGCCATTATTGTACAACTGAAACAGGTAATCAAACTCAACAAGATATTTCCTATTTACATGTTGTATTAATTTTATTGACCATAAACAATGTGTTAGTCCTGTCAAAATAGATCCCATAGCATCAAAAACCACATCTGGTAGGGAATTCTAACATTCTAGGCACTATATCTCTTGTAAAATATTCCTTCTATATATCTATCAACAGCTAATTATTTTAGACAGCTAATCAATTCAATTATTAGCCAAATATTTCAAATCCTTGGCTTGGTAAATCTTCATTTACTCTAAGAAAGGGTGCAGTTACACAATGTGTTCTCTCTGGTAGAGGAGTTAGCTAAAGAAGTCCATTTCCCCCTCTCACCCTACTGCTATATTCGTCATCCTTAATACAGTTGCTTATGAGGCCACAATGTAAACCAGGTCACTTAGATTATTTTGATTTCAAAAAGAAACACTGAAAAACATTACTGCATTTCTGCTTATAATGCAGAACAAGTGAGAATACAAAAGATTTTGGTGGAGGGAAGGAAAGCATTCAGAAAAAAAAAAAAAGCGCATCTAGATCCTGGATTGCAAAGAGCCTAAGGATTTTGAAATACATGCTGCTCATTTCCCAGGAGAATGCTTTTATTACCTGCATACAAAATATCTGGAAGGAGCCAGAAGTCAGCTTGGTAAACCATTACACAAGAGCACAGGGCCAACAGGGTTGGCAGTGGCAGGTTAGGTCTCTGGTAGGAACTCTCTGTCCCAAACTGACACTGATTTTTCCACTTTTTCATTCCAGTCACAAAGTATAAACAAAGCCAAACTTGGCAACACAGAACTGAAAACATAAGTCTTCTTGTTTAACTCAATGTGTACCCATGAAAGAGTGGGTTTGCAATTATTTTGTCCTTTAGAGATCTTTTCTTTCTTCTGGTGCCTCAGAGATGGCCAGAACAACAAACGCACATTTGGGTTTAATGTTCCCTATCAGTAGTAATGGCTCCCTCCTCATGATATAGTTTTTAGAAACCATCTATCTGAGGAAAAATTCTCTCTTTATCTGTGGTCATTAGGCCTTAGACTAAGTTTCCATTGGACACTTTGGGGCAGGTGAGTGACCTTTAGATATTTTCTGTTCAAGCATCTGAGTTGCCTCCCTGGATCTTGCTCAAATCTTTTGATATTCATCAAAAAACTCAAATGGAACGAGTTCTAAAAAAGAAAGGCCTGCCAGACTGAGAGACCTGCTGCCCCCTGGATCCTTATTCTGGCCATTCTTGTAGATGGGCATCACATTTACTAACCTCCAGTCAGCTGGAACCTTACCAGTTTACCAGGACTGATGATAAATGATGGAAAGCAGCTCTGTGAGAACTTACATCAGCTCCCTCAGTATACTTGGGTGAATCATGTCTGGCCTCATAGACTTGTGTGCATCTAAACATACTATTTGCTCCTTTTTATTGACTGTGGAGAGATTCTAGACAACAAGCCCAGATGTGGACGTAAACTACACTTTAATCTGGTCAAATGAAACCTACTGTCATGATATAAATTTTATGCCATGTACATTCCTTGTTTTCTTGAGTGTGCCTTATTGTTTTTAAGCAACTCTTGAGCAGCCACATGGCAATTAACCTTGTAAAATTTGTTTGACAAGAACAAACAAAACAAAGACAACAAACCTATTTTTCACTTTACACTTCACTGGATTCTTCATTCCGAAGTCATGAAGAGTTCAACATTCTAGGTTAATTGTTAGATTGTTAACATATATGCATTTGAAGAACTCTATGTCTTTACATGGAGAGGATTAGGCAGATTAGATAAGTATTTATATTATATGGCCTCAAAATACTATGTCTTTAAATGCATAAAATCCTATGTATAAGTAATTGAGGTCTTTAAGAATTTTCAAATTACAGTACACTGTAGCAAAAAAAAAAAAACAAACAAAAAAAAAAAAAACACCTGTATTAGGCTGATTTGTTTGTCTACTTTTAAAGAAGGACCTAAATTCTAATAGAGTTGCAGGAAAGATTGTCAATCAATGTTCTTTAGCCATCCAGCATTTCAATATTTATGTATTCTAAACATCCTTCTAGCTTTTTTCCTGTAGGTATTCACGGGAAGACTAATCCAAAAGATACTTACTATAAGCTAAATATGAGCCTGGTAATTATTGTGCAAATGCTAGAATTACTGGAATTTTATTCTCTAGAAATTACACCTACAGACAAATATGATGTGACATGTCGGGGCATCATGATATAAACAAAGACAAATCTTCAAATTAAGAATCAGAACAGTAGTATTCTAAAAGCTAGTAGTTTTTCCTAAGTACTTATTAATCCCTTTAAAATATATCTGGTGGCTTTAGTTTCAATAAATAGCATGCACAGCAAACAGTCAGATTCTTAGTGTTATACATGAAAAAGGCAAAACTAAGGGAAGAAATATTGCTTTTGTCTTAAAACCTGCTATTTATCACAGCTTCTGCAGCCCGGACATTTAATTCTGTTGCTACAACTTCTGATCATTTTATGACATGATCCATTTATTCCATCCTCCATTCTATTGAGGCATTTGAGCAGAGATCCCTCCTCCTCATGGGAATGTGGAGACATCTGTTTCCTAGGGTCCTGCAAAACATTACACAGAGCTCTCCATGGATCTCTGACTCTATCAAAGTGGCCTGACATTCACTCTATGACCATGAGTCATCAGGTCATGTAATTTATAACTGTTCTTTCAGTTCAGGGCTTCCTTCTCATGCCAAATCTTTCTTTAGTGTAATCTGTCAAAGATGATTCTTGGTTAACAGTTTTGATGAATGTGCCAACTATGTATATTTTAATGTAGTAACAAAAATTGAAGGTTTTCTGTTATAGGGTAAGAAACACCTAAAAGCACAAAAACCACCATGTCTAGACATTCCTGTATATTTTTCTTGCAGAAACTGCAAATAACACTGGCTGAACAGCACCTCAATTAGGGTCCTGCTTCAGAATCAGCGATGTAGAGAAAATGTCGTTCTCATTTTACAGCAGATACATTAAATTTAGCTTCATGTTCGTTCATATAGTGAGATATAAAGGATGTCTATACATACAATGATCATTAATTAAGTCCTATTTCTACAGACATAGTCACTAATTTTTTCATTGACTGATTTAGGAGAAAGGGAAGGAAACCTTCAGCCAAAAAAAGAAGCAAAATGATACAACACATGGAACATTCCAGCCCCTGGCTGCTCTGCTCCTGGCTGGGCTGGGATAAGTCCTGGCTGACAGGCCCTGCCCTGATGCTCTCCATGGACCATCCCATGAGCCCTGAGGTGTCCTGGAAAATTAAACAAATGTGCAAAGAAATTTATCATGCTTCTTGGATTTAAAGTTTTCTAGTAAATCTTCTTAATATAAGAGATTAAGTCTCAATATATTTCTTCTTGGGGGGTGGTGGGGTGGGGTGGTTTGCTTGTTTTTATTTTATAGCAATAAAGCAGAGGAGGTTGTATTGAGGGTTGGTTTTTTCCCAGTCTAGAAATATTTGAGTCTTTACTTCACAAACTACTGTTACATGTTTCTTTGTATACTCATGGACATAATGGTCTAAGTAATGCATCCATAAATTGAAAAGAATGTATTTTAAAAACTCAAACAACGTTTGTTACAAATTTCAGTTAAACTGTAAAGCACATTAAAAATAATGGTTTAAGGATTTCTACTAGAATGAAAACATGTAAACTGCAGAACGAATAAAGTGTTCTTGCCAGAATAATAGTCGAAAAAAGTAAAAGAGCAAGTTTACCATCACATATAAATTCAGCTAAGGGTAATGAAAAAGCCTGTGACAGAACTGTAATGAAAGCAGCCAAAATGATAAACAAAATTATGCTAATATGAATTTTTAATAGTCCAGTGGAAAGTCAATGAAGATATACAATCCAATCTGCAACTTGGTGTTTCAGTAGAGAGAAAAATATCCTCTGCAAGCCGGTGTCCATGTGGGGATTCCCAGCCTGAAACATAGCAAATGTAGTTAGCTTAAATATGGATATAAATATATTCAAAGATTATATGAGTGTGTTGCACTATTTTAGACTTTCTCTTAATGTTTGTTAAATGGAATATTACATTATATTTGAGAAAAGATAAACCCATTCAAAAAACCATAAGCTCACTCAAAATCCACAGTGTGCTTTCTCTTCTGGGTTATTTCCTTTCTAACAGGACTGCAACCTAACCACGTCATGTTTAGTAGAAGTATATATGAATCATATTTATCTTTAATGATTATTAAAAATTATTCCCAAATAGCCATTCATCACCATCATAAACCACAGATATAGATTCTCATCTTCATTATACATGTAGTCCAAATGTTTTGAGAGGACTCAGGAAAAGGACTCCTGTAGCTCTAGGAGGAACTGGCTTGACTGTTCAAAACTGAGTCTCTTCCTAAACAACAATGGGCACAGGTATTAGCCAGGAAACCTCTGGAGAGTAGTAACAGTTCTAAACACATCACATACAGGGAGCAAAGTGTAGATAGTGGTCCTTTTTTTTCCCCCAGCACACAAGTTTATACCTTAAAGAAGCAATAAACCATGTTAAGCTTCCACACCCTCTGTCCCTTTTGACTTCTTTTGCCCAGACAGAGTCTTCTCTTCCTTGAAGACATCCACACAGTTCTAGTGCAAGCCTAGGCTGATATTAATATTCAACCCAGTTCTCAGAACTTACATCCTACACAAAAGTAGCCATTTGCTTGCTTTTTCATTATAACATATACAAATTTATATTCCATTTTTTGGATTATACAAATCCATATGAGAAATCAGTTAATATGGTTCATTACATGCTAACGGGAGTCTAGTCAATACATCATATAATATCTGAGTCATTTACTTTCCTCATCTCTCAGTTATTGTAAACTGATACTGCTGCCAAAATAATAATAGATTTTTAAAACTTTTGTCAGGTTTGTTTCAGCATAAATCAAAAGAAAACCTGATGAAATGAAATTAGTTTTGCTGATGTGAGATGGGTGTGAGATGACACAGAGAAATGAAAACTAAAGGTCTGACTTAAGTAACAAAAGCTTTTCTTTGGTGCACATAAGTGTCTCCAAACATGTATGCATCTGATTATGAGATAGATAGATAGATAGATAGAGAGATAGATAGATAGACAAATAGATACAAATAGATGCATATATATGGGATTTTTACATACATATATATATATGTATTGATGGATGAAAGTTTTGGTCCAGACTTCTTGCTCGCCAAGTGTTTCAGATAATAATTTATTAATTTAATAATTTATATTAATTAATCTGAGGAAGCTAAATAGCTGAGGATCAAAGGTGCTTTTAAGAAAATAAAACCTACAGGTCAAATGGGCACGCTTGGAGAACAAAGAATGTTAATGAACAGAGAGTTCTTCATGTATGTAGAACTGTCTGTTTTCAGTCTAATATCTGATGAAGCCAAAAGCTTACCAACCCCTACAAACAGTGGTTATTGGGAGTAATATTTATCTATATATTTGTTGTTTTATCTTCCCATAATTATACAGAGCATGTAAAGATGTAAGGTTCATTATAGGTTAAAATTATGACCAATTGGCACACTAAATTATATTTGCCAGACTTCAAAAAAGAGAGAATACTCTAGAAGTTGAACGAACATTTTAAGCATACTTGCTGTACATATTGAAACAATTATTATTAATGCACCAGTACAATATTAAAATACATTCCATCAGCCTGAAAGAGAGAAATCCCATTGTAACAAAATGGCCATTAAGTTCCAAGGGTTTACACACACTCTGAGTGTACAGCCCTCAGACTTGAGGCCAATGCTTGGGCAGAAAAGCAATAGAGAGCCTCTGCAACAGATAGATCTGGAGAAGTTTGATACATATTCAAATGGTATAGAATTTTCCTTGGAGAGGTGCATGGATAACACATGGAACAATGTAACAAAAAATTAAAAGTTAAGTGCTATGGATAACAAAGCATAACATGTTTTGAACTATTCCAATAGATGTACACTGTAGGCTGTTGAAACCACCTACTAATGGGGCCTAAAGGGAAAATTATTGAGAGAGGAAACCTGAAAATCTGTCTTTCAGGTAGACAGAATTGAGATGAGTTCTATTCCAAGACAGGAGCTCTGCTCCAAGTATGTGTCCCATAAAACTGCCAATTAAAGCACTAGTTGGTATTTTTCTCATTAACATAAACTTAATAGGAAACAGATAGTTTCCCTCAGTTCATTTCAGTAACAACGCTCATTGGAAAGCTACAGAATGAAATTACTTTGAACCACCTATTCATTTAGCTGAGACCTGAACAACTGACTAGACCTCTAAGAAATTAAAATTGCAATGTACCTCTAAGTCACTCGTTCTTCGTGATGACTCATCTGTCTTTAGAACCAGGCTTCAGATAAAACTGGCGTATTTCCCACTAGGGGAAAATATGTTGCATCAATTGGGCTGATTTCTGAAAAAGAACAATTCATGTCTGGTTGATTGGCCCACTTTTAGTTACTAATGTTTGGCAATACTCAAAGAGTTACATTAAAATAAACATTTTGATAAGTGCTAAGAGGCAGTCATGAAATTTCTTCCAAAGTCCTTATCTGGTGCACACATCTGGTCATGAAGAGAGCATTGTGCAGGGATAGTTTTGTAAACATTTTACATTCAAATGTAACAGTGTCTGACAGATGATATAGGTAAAGCTGTGCAAACACTTAAAACATAGCCCAGCTGCAGCAACTGTTTCTGTGAAACCTGAAAACAACCTGGTCAAAACACAGGGGCAAGTCAGCAGCAGCTGAGGAGAAAGACCTGGAAATCTAGCAGAGATGTACTCACAGCCTAAAAAAGCCAATCCTGTCCTGGGTTGCATAAAAAGAAACCTGGATAGCAGGTTGAGGGAGGTGATGTTCCCCCTCTGCTACATTTCCATGAGACCCCACCTGGAGTCCTGCATGCAGCTCGGGAGCTCCCAACACGGGAAGATCATGGAGCTGATGGAGTGAGATCAGAGGAGGGACATAAAAATGATCAAAGGTCTGGAGCCCCCGTCCTCTGAGGAAAGGCTGGATTGAGGTTTTTCAGGCTGGAGAAAAGAAGGTTCTGGGAAGACCCTATTGCAGCTTTACAGTACATAAACAGGGCTTATTGGAAAGATGGGGACAAAATTTTTAGCAAGGTCCATTGCAATAGGAGAAGGGGCAATGGCTTTAAACCAAAAAGGAGGGTTGATTTAGATAAGAAATATGAAAGAATTTTTTTACAATGAGGGAACTGGAGAAAGTTGCCCTGGTGGTAGATACCCCATTCCTGGAAACATTCAGGGTAAAGTTGGATGAGGCTTTGAGATATGTAATCTAGTGGAAAATGTCTTCACTCATTGCAAAGAGATTCAACTAAATGACTTTTAAAGGTCTCTCCCATCTCAAATTATTCTATGATTCTATGATAGTTCTATGATGAAAATGAATAAACTTACCCCACAGATCAAGAGTTTCCTCAGTGAAAACCCAGTCCCCAAGCCTGACAAACTGTAATATGTTCCACCAAGAGGTACTGATGATGTGACACTGAAAAGGAAGATTGGATCAAGGGAAAAGCTAAGTAATTTCAGCAGTCCTAGTTCCAGGCTCTGGAACTTGATCTGTACTGTTAAACAAGCAGAATCCCTGGTATGTCCTGTATATATTTTTGGCCTTCACATTTTACTCCCAAACCATTCCAAGGACAAGGCAAGAGTTGACATGGGCTAGGAGCCATCAACAACAAAGTTTGGGTGCAACCTCCTACTTTTGTGGGACAAGATTGTTTAATGTAATAAATGTGGTCTGTTCCACATCAGCCGTACACATCTGTCCTCAGCACACAAGCACCATCCCCAGCACATTTCGTGTTCAAGAGAAACAGACTTTGCAGCAGACATATCATGCTGCAGGGAGGTTCTGATTAGATAAAATGAAAACTTCTTACTGTGACAGTGGTCAAACATTGGCCCAGGTTACTTAGAGAAGCTATGGGATCTACCTCCTTGGAGGTCTTCCAGATTTGAGAAAGCCCTCATCAACCTGATCTCTTTCAAGAAGGAGAATTAAATGATGTCAAGAGGTTTCTGGCAACATAAATTATTGTGTGATTTTATGATTCATGTTTTGTTTCAAAACCCACATTACTCTGTGCAGACAGGTAAGGATAATTTCATCCAACAAAACCCATGATTTCTTAAACTGGCACTACATATCAGATAGATGAATTTTAAATTCATTTTATGAGAGTAATTC
Source organism: Daphoenositta chrysoptera (assembly GCA_013397915.1). NCBI lineage: Eukaryota > Metazoa > Chordata > Aves > Passeriformes > Daphoenositta > Daphoenositta chrysoptera. The sequence goes on along the minus strand of VZRO01003936.1, from coordinate 16,977 downwards.
ATGTAATTTTAGTCCCAAACAAGACCATTATTGAAAGATGAACTGAGCATTATTCTGTTACATAAGATAAACAATGAAAGTTTGCGTATTAACTTAACAGACACATCCAATCAGTACATGAATTACATCTGGCAAACGTGTGTGAAAAACCGAAAAAACACTAAGTTCAAAATGTGGCTGAAAAGGATCTGAATAGTCCTCCACAATGACCAATTCACAACATCTCTAACACTAGAAAACAGGGCTGCACAGACAGGATCTTGGTCATGCATGAAATTTGATATGCACTTTTATTCTTTTTAAATTGTAATTTCATTTCATTTTAAATTTTGATTGGTATATTGGGGTCCTCCCCTTACTGAGCAGAGTTTTCAAAAGTCCTGAAATACTTCAGTAAAATATGATCTGTTTTCAAATGTAACTAACTCACCTAAGAAGTATTTCCCCCAGAAGTTAAAATGGCATTTAATTTCTACATTTTATGTAACACAATTATACGTGTGTGTCCATGAGTATTTTCCTCCTATCAGATTCTTCACCATGAAGTTGTACAAAAAGATTATGTATCACTACCTTTGATGGTAAAGGTAATGATTTAGATTGTAGACATAAAACCAGTCATTGCCAAATTCTTGCAAGACTTAAACAAATATCATGAAAAAGACAATGTCTTGAAATTGTGTCCTGAAATAAACATTCCTTCATGCAGATTTTATTTTTCCATGACATGATATAATTAAAAACACAGAAAAATTTGAGTGAAATTTGTATTCCTTATATTAAATGTATTGCCATCACTTTCTAGACTCTGACCAAATCAAAATACAAGATAAATTGTCCTTACCCTTGAATCATTTACAAAGTGTACAAAAGTTATTAATGATCGTATCACTACATGCTTACAGAGACCTTACTCACATGGATCACTGGGAAAATAAACTACAACAGGAACTGTGTCAATGCATATGTGACATTCTTAATCTGCTACTCTGCAAATGAACCAAGTCCACATACTGGTTACAAGCATGTTTTTCAACACTGGCACTGCTGGTGACGTAAAAAAAAAGTTAATTAATATTAAGGAGTATTAACCTCAATGATTTCCCTTCTAATATAAAGACTGTTTTAAACAAGATTTCACACTAAGCAGATTCTAAAGCTGAATAGTTAAAGAAGTATTGCTTTACCAATTTAATCTAGGAGAAGATGCATGCAATCAGCTAAAACAGACCTAAATGCTGGGCTCTGGTGGGAGCTGCTCTGCTCTGTCCAGAAGCACTTCAGTCCTGCCCCCCCTGCTCTCTCTTCTCAGAGTACCTTTGGTTTGACTTCACTCCAGCAGTTCCTTCCTGACCTACTTTTCCCCTACAACTTTCTTCATTAATTTGCATACCCTTCTTCTCCTTTTACTTTATTTAAGCACTTAGGCAATCGCATCCTACAACTTCCCTTCCTGAAATTATAGCTGTAGGATTTTGTTGTCTGTCAAAAAAATAACCTTGCAGTGTGTTTTGCTTCTATTTTTTTGATCTTTCTTTCAGTATTTATTTGGGCTGCAATAAGATTAGGAGAGGCATTACAGTACCAATGTGTCCCCATTCCTGATAGTTTGCAAGTCACCAGGAGTTAATAATAAAAACTGTGACCATTAATAAAATTTTATCAAATGTATTATTTTCAAGACTAGGATATAAAATCCTGATTTTGAAAGGGCTAGTTCTGCAATACATGCTTACAATCATCTTGACACAGCTAGTACTATAAAACAGAGCTTTTCAGGGGAAACACTGGAAAAGTTGTTTTACCAGGAGGAGAAAGCTGGTAAAAAAAAGGTTCTTTGTGGAGAAATAACACAAATATAGAAGAAGAAAGAAAAATTACTGAATCATGAAAGTCTTAAAGAAATAATGTATTTTTTTATAGATAAGAATACATATAAGAAAAATGCATCTGCTAAATTATGTATGAAACACATAGGTTTCATAGAGGTCCAAATTCTAGTCTGTATGTTAAACCTGACCATTTTCTTCCCCACCCTTTGATTATGTGGCTTTAGAAATGTATTATGCTGTCAAAGAGGATTAAACTGGATTTGAGATCCACGATGGTCCTATTATTTGAAACATTTAGAAACAGCCTTTTGTTTTCATTCAGCATTAAGCAAACTGACAACCTTCAACTTACCCTTCCTGCTGTGGTGCACTGTGTAATGTCCCTAGTCTGCTTAGCTGGGACTGATTTTCATTTTCAACATTACAGAGAAAGACTATGAACATTCAGTTAAAGCTTATGTAAAATATAGCTTAGTCTGTTTAGCAACGTTAATCTTGGCCCCAATCCAGCAAAGCTCTTAATATTTCTTAATATTCTCATTACGTTCAGCAGAAGAATTCAAAATCAAATATATAAGTAAGCATGGAGCCAGTTCAAGGTTTTCAACATAATCTTTGTTATAACATTGAAAACAGTCAGAACAAAATAAAACAGGACATTGTAAATTAGGAAGGACATAAAAAACATTTTTGATAATGGGTTAAAAACAAGAATACATGAGTTTAATTTTTATTCTAATTAATGTAACTTCTATATAGACTCTTAAACTAGAACTAGCTATACACTATTGATACTGATTTCTGTTTGAAATGTCCCTCTCATCTGGAGAATCAGATGGCTTCCAGGGGATAATGCCAGGCTAAAGTTCTCTCTGGATACCTCTGTACTGTATTAAAAAAAAGGGCCAAAGACTGAGGTCAGAACTGGACCATATGACCCTTAATGCCTAATTGTTAACAGCACTTCCTGGCTCCTTTTTTTTTTTTTTNTTTTTTTTTTTTTTTGGAATACTCCAGCCTGCTCTCTCCAAGACAAATCTCTTACAGAGGTGGCTAGCCCTAAGCATTGTGGATCACAGCCAGTTGGCAGAAGTCAGCCTTTCAGCAAAAGATCAATCCCTGGACTTTTATTCAGCAATATAGATGGAACTTCAGCTTCCATGGTTGGGAAATAGCTCAGTAAATTAATCTCCCTTTGCAAGGTGCCTTGCTAAAGATCACTCCTTCCCCTACTTTTTGTCTTCATGATCTCTCTTCTATTGTAAATGTTATGAAATCTTTTTAGCTCTATACATGGATTTCTCAGTCTCTCTGTCTCTCTACAGATAAAACAGGCTATCATTCCTCTGCCTCTGGTTTGATAGAACTCCTGAAAACCTTGAAGAAAAAATTACTTTGAAAAGGACCAATTTAGGTTTTAAGTAGTCCTTTCCCTAATTTAAAGGGTTTAATAACCAAAACATAAAATTAGAATCTTTATGGTATCACCAAGTTCAGCAGTTGTTTTCATTCTTTCTGTCTTTTTCTTGACTGACTCCCAAAAGTAGAAATCAGACAAATGTTTCAGTTTGCTGAAAATTGTGTGTGTTGCATTCTACAGTCCCAGTTAAGTCTTATCTAATGATTAATGACCAAGAAAATGACAATAAATTTTCACATTCTTTATTTGAAGCACTTAAAACATGGCTGAACAATAAGAAGGAAAATTAATCCAAAATAAGAAGATAAACTTCCTTGGATGTCCTGCTGAGATGCAACATAATTTCCTTAAAGATATTTCCAACAATCATATATTAGCTACCTCAGCCTGTTAGGAATTCCCATGTACATCCAGTTTTTCTTGTGTCTTGCACAGAAAATAAAGCCACTCTCCACATCCAACTGTACTTTAAGCTGTGTAGTTATGAATTTTGTGAATAGGCTTTGCTGTAGTTTTGGATACAAATTATTTCTGACTGTGCACAGAGAGCACAGTCCTTTTCGACTCATTATAATTCGAAAAATAGTTTTAAGAGCAGTGAACTTACTGAGGAATAGATGACACGTCCAAAAAAAAAAAAAAAAAGATAACCCAAAGATATTGTTCTTGCAAAATAAAAAAATAAAACAAGAAAATGAGGACTTTTTGTACCTATCACCTTATTAAAAAGGACTTGAACTGCAAGATGGTGTCTTAAATAAATGAAAAATATCTCAGTAAAAGGACAACTCAGCTATTACTTATTTAACTGATTGTTTTGTAGGCAGAATAACATGTTTATCTTTCACTCACATCAAAGTGAGTGAAAGAAGGCCGAAATAAATTCTTGCCATTCAAAATGACAAAATGGTAACAGCGGCTCTGAAAAATCATTAGAGATTATTCTTGAGGAATTGCTGGACAGTGATACATGTAATTATGGTAGGTTAAATAAAACACATTAATGCAAAGAAAGGAGTTATATGGGTATCATATTTGGGTGATGACATTATTTTTCCGTAATTTATTGACTTTTATAAAATAACTTGTACTTTATCAAAAGTACACCAGTCATGAAAGATATAATATTGACTTTAAATATGCCTATGAACAATTGTCAAGAAAACTATTATGTAGTACAAATAATGGTAATAGTCTAGGTAGACAAATATTATCCAAAAAATGCAGTTAAAGAAGTCAAAAGCAAAATATTCTCATTGCTATGAATTTTACATGCCAGGAATCTTGCAAAAATAGCATTGTGTATACATACTTCAGGAATTGTTCGTGAAGCATCCAAATGAAAGTTTATATGTCAGGACATAAAATGTGAAATGTCAGTCACATCACTGGATGTCTGTTTTTTCTTGCCTAACTGATCCGACAAGCAGCAGCACTGATTTCAGTTTCTGAGAATATCTGGCATTAGGTACAATTTGGTATGCTGGAAGGATCTTGGAATATGATACGCAATGTTCTGGACAATAACTTTCACAGAAATGTTTTATTTTTCCAAGGCACTAAGTCAAAAGGACATAAACGCAGCTTATCTACTCTACTGTCTCAAACTGAAAAGGCACAGCAATTTAATTCAGTCCAGCTGATCAGATAGGAACTACAATTCCTTCTGGAAGGAAGATCATCAGAGAAGTTTAAGGTCAGATATAGTAAGAAAGCCAAACTTTCCAAAGAAAACAAAAGTTTCTAAGCAACATAAAGGGATATTGATGAATCAAGCTACCTAAACTCAGCACACAAGAAGTAATCATACACCTCAAAAATATACTACCTCAAAGTAATAGATCATGAAATGTCTGGTATTCAGTCAAGATCAAACCATACACTTTTTACTAGTCTTGGAACTTTGCCAAAGCAGCAAATATAAGAGATAAGCAAGTTCAAAATGTTCCTTAGGTGGGTGTTTCTACTCTCAATCAAGACAAAATGAAATGATTACTCCATTTCAGCTCTGCAAGACAAATGTCACCTCGCAGAAAGAACACTGAAATTTGTTCAGGAGTGCCTCTGTTGAGCCAAATGCAGTATCATTGTTTTTTCAAAACAATCAAGATGACAAAGAAAGATTCTGATGACAGCAGAAAGCAAGGCTATTGCTGTTGTTAATTTAACTCCTTCTATGACATGCTGTGACAGACAGAACCACTTGTATGCACATGTTGTGGGGCCAATGACATGCAGCTTCTCTGTGTCAGGAAATATGCCCAGAAATCCAGAGCTCAGGTTATTGAAAAAAATATTTGCAGATTTGTAAATTGTTCTTTTTATATATGAATTTTTAAGAAGTATTTTTCACCCATAGTGGCACCCAACCACTATAATAAAGGTAAACTGAAAAAGTTTCTCAGTTCCTCTTATATATTACTATGATTGCTGTTGGGGAGGGGGAAAAGTCAAAGTTTCCTTATCCATCCCCCTCTTGCTGTCTTTTACCTTGCTGATCTAGTTGTCTAGCCAACACAAAACAAGAATAAACAAAGGGTGAGGATAGAATGAGAATGGAGCAGATGAAAATGTTTTACTTTATGAAAAAAAAGTTGATAACCTAGGAAAACAGATTATGATTTCCCAAGCTCATTTTAGCAAAGCAGATACATAATATAAACATAGCAATGCATTTAAATATAAATTCATTTGCCACATGTACAGATTTTTAGAGTTACTGCAGTTTCATGTTTCAGAGTTATTGAAGTTATGTATTTTACTCATGAACAGAAATACCAAAATGGCTGTGTGTAGCTTATACAGACAGGGGCTTTCTGTGGCCCTAAGCATGCAAGCAAACCTTCTTTACCCCCTTTAAGAGGTCTTTTTTTCCTTTGGTTAGCTTTTTGCACATTTGACCTCTAACCTAAAGCTTGCTGCAGAAAGACCCCATCAAACCCTTCTTGAGTTATGAAACAAACATGGAAAAAATGTCTTTCTTTAGATTCTGTTATACTTCATTCATCTTATCATTGTTTTCACTCTGCAAAGATATGTTAAGCTTTATCCAAGGCCCCCAGGCAGCACAACAGTCTTACAATAACATTTGCTGAAAGGTCTCAGAAAGACCTCCTACCCTGCAATTCCTAGTTGGTTGGCACATCCATGAGTCGTTCTTTTAAATCATGTGTCTCGGCAAGTTTTACACACACATTCATTCATTCATAACAAGTGAGATTGTTGGGTTTGGGGGCTCACTTTCTTTTGTCACAGGGTGACATGTTGTTGAAATTAATCACAAGTTGTTTTCCCTAATGGCTTCTGCAGGGGAGTTGGGTATGTTGGAAACCTATTGTGATTTGGTATAAAATATTAATGTCAATAGCAGCTGCTTTGTCATATAATGCTGAGTAGAGTGAAATAGTAAGGCAGTTGGTTACATTAGGAGGTTATCTGGCAAATTACCATATGATTTGTTAGATTGTGATACATTGTATGGATAAGCCTTAATTACGACTTTATTTATCTTTCAAATGCAGGGTTTATTTCCATATGCTTACCTTTTTTTAGAACAAGCAACTATCTATGGTTCAAAATTTCTTAAAGGTCCTGTGTGCATCATTATCACCTTTACAGAACCTCATATCAGTAAATCAAACCCAGGCTGTTCTGAACTGCGTTCAGAGCAAGCACATTTACTCTTCAGGACAGATCATTGGACTATTGTGTGAACCAAATTAATATTTTCTAATGTATGAAACCTGAATCCTGTCCTTCAGCCTCAGAAACACAGCAGCATAGAGCTTCAAGCAGAAATATCTGGTGGTCTTCGTGTTCATTTATTTTGGTCTAGATGATTTGCTCATAGTTGCTGAAAGCTACCTAATGTTGAAAGAGTCTAAGAGGAGTTGAGGAAGAAATCAGGTTATTGTGCATCTTTAGAATGTTGTTCACATCAATAGCTTCCCTAAGCTACCTTTGGTTTAAATGGAAAATAGATCATGCTCCAAGTGAATTAGGGATTCATCTGTTGCCTGGAAGCTTGGCCTGGAATAATGGTCAGACAATGAGTATCATAACTGATGAATATTCAAAAACTGGTAGGGTCCAAGCTAAAGAGAGGAAAATAAGAGTTATTATAGAGACAAGGAGATGGAAAACGAACTGCTAAATTAGAAGGTGAAATTCATGTAAATGGAGGTTTGCACACATCAGAATTAATCTGCAGAACAGGGTGCTCTATCTACATGTTGCTGTTATTTGCTACATTGAGAAAGAACAGTCTTTCATAGATCTCATGGAATTTGTAAAGAAGCAGTTCTGCCCTGAGAAAAAAACTGAAAAATATCAATCACATTGTCATTTTCATAACAGTCAAGGACCAGATTCACATGACAATGTGTAAGTCACCTATGCTGTATAAAGTGATTATACGTAAAATATTTTCCTCATTGAAAATTCCTTTTTTATAGTTAGGTTTGGGGGGGCTGGGGAGAGGGGACTTTTCTTTCTTTGGGTTTTTGTTTGTTTGTTTTGAGGGGTTTTGTTTGTTTAGGTTTGTTTGTTTGTTTGCTTGCTTGGCTGGGTTTTGGGGGGGTTATGCATTTCTTTAGCAGGAAAAAAGCCTTACTTTAACATCTCATCAGCTGGGGAATCTCTTATCCTGTTTACAAGTGAAGATTACAGAAATCTATCTGCAGAATTAGTACAATACAATAACAGTGGGAATATTTTTTATTGTTGCATTGTACAACTGCATTTTCTCCTAAACAGGAAGAAACAGCATGGTATTAATGTAATGTACTAAACTCCCCAAATGATACTTCTATACACTGGGAAATTAGGAAAGCAGAAAACTTCTCGATGCTTGACATGCTGCATATTCTAATTCAAATTAAAACAGTTGAGACATAAATAAAAAAAATCTTTAAAACATTCAGATTCATACTGCAAGTGATAACAGATTTATACTTGGGCTTCAATATGTGTGTCCTAATATAAGACTCAAATGATTGAGCAATCTGAGCAAAGTACACAAGATGGGCAGCATAAAAAGATGTTCCCTAAAATAGACTTTATATGATCCACAGTAAAACATAAGCATCATAATAACAATGCAGACCCACGCAAGCTAGCTGAAGAATTTATGCTTGCAAATGTGTCCCACATGTCTAATTTTGAAATTGTGAACACAATTTTCCTGCATTGCCTTTTAACAGGATGAGTTAGTACCTTGTTCTTTAACGCAAGGAATGCAAATGTGGTCTAAGTGTGTGTTAGCTGTCTCACCTTAGTGGCAGAACACTCTGTTTTGTCTTTGTCTTGTCCTGTTTATCCATTATGACTATTTTCAGATTATAAATCTAACAAACTGATTTTCTACTCTACTCATATTCCATATCAGGCTTATATGTAATGGAGGATTTGAGGAAACAGGTGGCTCTAATTACTTTGATAATAGAGTTTCAACAGAAAAAGTGGCTTGTCAGAACTGAAACTGGGTACATTCACCACTGTTAACACAGTGGAAAGGTATTCACCAGAGGAAAAATATAAGAATGGCTAAACCTGCTATCACTCACAACCATTGAAATTACTCAAATCTATAAAGCAACTTATTTTAAAACATAATATAAATGAGAATGATAGAGAAAAATGTGGGAGTGATTTTTTTCAGATAGAAAAGTACTAAAATTGAGTTTCCCAAATCCTAGATGAGTGCTACAAATATAAATACAGTAAAAAAAACCCTAAACCACTCTTCTCTATTCTTGACTGAAAGTCTAAAAAATGCTATTTATAAAACCCCCCAATATTGCTTAATTTTTAAAAGCAATCCCAGTGTGGGAGAAGGTTCATTGTAATAAACTCAAAAGAGAAGTTATGAACAGAAATAGGGTTGAAAAACATCTCCTATTCTTAATGTTTGCTGCTGGTTTAGTTTAGATGTCTCCTCAGTCACCATGCTGCCAGTTCTGAACCTGGATCTGCACCACCACATTGCCCTCATGCTTTACTTAGAGAAAATATTTGTGTGGGATTTTTTCCTCCATCAGAGACTTTGCAGATAATGTCGAGCCTCACAGAGATCCTTGTTGTCCTTTGGTAAATATGACTGTAGAGGTCTTGATAACCTTCAACAGTACACTGTCTGATGGGTATAAAAGTATTTCATAAAGAACTGGAGGAAATGCTGTTCAGTGTTGTTTCTCCATCAGGGCTTTGTGGTTGGCAGTAAGTCATAATTTGCAAGAAGAGAATGCAGCTGCAGCAAATACTAAGTGTTCTGAAAAACATCATTCCAATTATATAAACCCTTTGTTGTTTTTCTTACCAAATTTGCCAGCCAGCATCACTGGTCCTATTAATTGCCAGTTGAAAATAGTTACCTTATTACTAGTACTTAAAATGGATTTCTGGATATGACCATGTAGGTTCACTGGAAGACCTGTAATGTCCCGCCCAACACAAATTATTCTATGATTCTATGGCTTCTACCTGACTAATATAACATGAACTGACCAAAACTTCTTGTTTGCTGGCAGCTCTTTCTAGCAAGAACAAAACATTTTTTTACCTTGTAAACCCACCATGCACTTCTTAGGCAGAAGATTCCCAAATACGGGTGGTCCATTTTACAAGATTTCCAGCATCTAGAAGAATCTATCTTTGTTCTTTCCATTTGGAAAGTTACAAAGCAAACATACAGGTGGCCAGGAAAGACTGGACTAACTTTTTCTAATTATGAACTAGCTGGGTCAGTGGGAATGCCTGCTGGCATACATTATATTATGCAAGACAACTGTTGGATGGTAATACAACACTGGCCACAGTCAATTTTTGAACACATGTGGATTTGCCCGAATCCCTAAGCATATGACAAAAACATACACTTCGTACCAGAACTGTGTGCTATTGGAATCGTGAATCATTCAGGTATCTCTGGTCTAATACTGATCATTTGGAGTTCCTGCATATTCTCAACAGGAACTACAGAGTAGCATTTTATATTTCTTCCAACAGCCACCATGTGTTTCCAATAAGAGCAGCAGTCTGCAGGTGCAGTTATCTTTTGCAGTACATAAATTTTAAGGAGACTGAATTCTTTTTCTCCCTTAACAAACACCTCTGAGACTTGCCATGCGGTTGATACCTTGCCATTGAGGTGTCACCTCTGACCCACAGTGCAACACACTGCAGAAGAAAGCAAACTCCCTGGTCTGCACAGAACACCTGCCTGAAACATCTGCAAGCAGCCAAGTCAGCAATTTAATGAACTGGCCTCCTCACAGCCCTGTGATTGCAATCACTCTGCAAGGATCCTTAAGGAAGCCAAAACCAAAAGCACTAAGGATAGTATGATTTATAACACCAAAATTTTGACCTTTTGCAAACTCAGTATGATCAAGCCTTATATTTCAGTTTGATGTAGCCTGTTAAAAATACCAGTCCACTTGCCTGTTACATGCTAATGCTTTATGTGCTTAGAGGCTTAATTCTCCTTTAGCTTACAGACTTGCACCCATTTGGAATACCCAGTGGAGGAAAACCCCACCGTAAAATCTTGGAAAGAAAACCTCCATTTTCCTATTTCCCCTATTTCCTATTTCACTGCTTATGCAGAGATTTGAGATCCCAGTATAAAACTGTTTTTTCTTAGAGTTTGCACAATCCAGGCCACGGTAAACATGTCATGTGTAATCCCCCATAAAATCCCACAGATCTGTGTTGTCTATCAAGCTTGCTAGGAACTCTACTGTGAATAGCATCTTCAGGGTTTTTATGGCAGGAGAAGAGTGTTGGTTTGTTGGGGAGGGGGATGGTTTCTGAAAGGTAAACAGTATGATATGTTGACATTTCAGACGTATAGTCTGCTTGGGAAAGTGTTCTGCTGTGGGAGGACACAAAGCTCCTTTGACATGCTTGTGGGTCACCTCTCCCTATGTACCAGGGACAATGTGTGTGCACGATGAAATAAATGTCACCTGTTCCACAGCTCTTTACCACTGTCTGTGCTTTCTGACAATCTAGGCAGAGATGAGCTTAGTAAGTATAGCAATCATGCTATATTCTGAGCAGCACATCTCCTTCTCAAGTTAATAGTTCTTTTTTGCTAAGGACCTGAAGTCAAACTGAAATCAAGGAACAATTCTGGTAAGCAAAAAAGACTACCCAGGATAAGGTCTAACACGCCTTTGCTATAAACACAACATAATTATTCTTCCACTGCACAAATTTTAGAAGAATTTTCTGCTGAGCCTTTGCCAAATATATATCTTACTCAATTATCTAGAGCATCCTAATTGAGTCATTAGCTTTTCCCATTTATCTGATCATTTCTAGGCTTATCTTTCCTATTTAGGCATAACTTTTTCTTTGCTTCTTTCTACTGCAAAAGTGCATTACATAGTCCATCCCTTTCAACATGCTAAGATTGATAAACCCCTAAGGTCCCTAGGATTTTAAATGTGGCAATCTTGCCCTTTGTAAGCCTTAGTGTTTGGAGGTCAGGTTCTTTATGTACTGCAAACTGCAGTGCTGCAGAGCATAAATTGAATGCCCAGCCTTATTTCCGCAGATAAATTATTTTATCTGAATCTCTTAAAAACTGGGATTTATCCAGTCATCCTCTATGGTAACACCTGTAATGCTGATAACCTGACTGTTCCAGACAGACCAATCTGCTGAAGAAATTGAAGTTCCCTCTCTGTTAACTCTTGAAAGTCATTCCAACTAATCTAAGGCACAGGGGTAGCATGAAGCAGGTGGGAGGCTCAAGAGACAAGTTCATTTTAGCACATTGCAATGTGACAACAGACCACTATTTGTGCCTGCAGGATCTCAAGATACCCCACTAAATGCAATTTGAAAATTGAATAAGTTTTCATATTGAAAAACCCTTTAATATCATGGAAGGAGAAAAATCCATTTAAAATTGTTTTTTTATTTACATAGTCTGCAAAAGTTGCTTTCCAGCTCAGTTTTTAATGCACCAAAAAGTCATGGTTTCTGGTAAGTGTCCCTGAATTTTTCTTCCTATTGTTCTGTTTTAAGAATGATTCTAACTTAAGTAGGAACTCCTTTACTCTGATGGAAAAGATGTGAGCATCTAGGGACATAAATATCTGAGAACGAACACATTTACAGGTTCCCAGTTAATTCCATTTCAGAACAGTTCTCTGTTAATGCCTCTATTTCCCACCCCAGAACTGGGTCTGGTGAAAATTATATCTGATAAGAATCCCTAAGAAAAATAACAGAAAGACTGTTTTTCTCAAATGAATCTCTAGACTCACAGGCATCTACAAGAGTAAATAATTAGGATGGTCTGCAGTACGTGTATGCACTACAAATTATCTAAATAAACACCAAGTACTTCAAAAGAGTATGACTGACATTAACCCTATCAATTTCAGATCCCAAAAGGATTTTTTTTTTCTTCTTTTGAATGGAAGAGTTATGCATTCTCTAGGACTGAAAAGTCCTAATCCTGTCATCAGGACTCTTCTTCAGGGATCACTGCTGGCTCCTGTAGTGTTCAGCATCTCTGTTAATGATCTGTATGACGAGACAGTGTGTGCCCTCAGCAAGTTTGCAGGTGATTCCAAACCAGGAGGAATGCTTCATACACCAATGGCTGTGCCATCATTCAGAGGAACCTCACAAGGATGGAGGAAGGAAGAGAGAAGAATGCATGAAGTTTGGCAAAGGGAAGAGCAAAGTCCTACACCTGAGGAGGAATACGCCCTGTACTTGTACAGGCTGATTGTTAAGTGGCTGGAAAGAAGCCTGACAAAGGAAGACCTTTCATTCCAGGTGGACAAGGTGTTGACCATGAGCCTGTAGTGTGCCCTTGTGGCAATGAAAAACAGTAACAGCCTAGACTGCATTGGGCAAAATATTGCCAGCAGGTCTAAGAAAGTGATCCTTCCTCTTTGCTCAGCACTGGTGAGACTTATCTGGAGTGCTGGGATCTGTTCTGGGCTTCCCATAACAATAGTGGACATAGTGGAGTGAGTGCAGCAAAGGACCAGAAAGAGGATTAAATGAATGGAATATCTTATACACAAGGAGAGTCTGAAAGAGCTGGAACTATTCAGCCTGAAGGGAGGATCTTATCCATGAGAGAAATTATTTTCCCCATTGCATAACGGGGAAAATAAAGAAGAGTGAGACAGACACTTCTCAGTAGTATTTACTGAGAGGAAAAGGGCATGAACATGAATCTATGAACATCAGGAAACTTTTTTACTGTGAGGGTGGCCCAGCACTGCAACAGGCTCCCCAGGGAGTTTCTGGAGTCTCCATCTTTGGAGGTACTCAAAACCTGACTGGACACAACACAGAGCAACTTGCTGCAATTGACTCTGCTTGAGCAGGAAAACTGGACTAGTTAGTCCCAAGACTAGACAATCCAGACTCATCTGTTCAGGGAAATTCTGAGTAATGCAGACTTTTTAGGTTAAAATTAAATGTCAGTTCTGGGATCCATTTTCAGATTACTTGGGACAAATGACCAAGATGGCTGATCTCTGTATACTCTGACCTCAGTATTTAAAGCACTGACTCAGAAGTGTTAATAGCAATGTAATTTCTCTCTCTGTGCAATAAATTATCTGACTACACGAAGCATAGCAAGGCAGATGGAGGAAATCTCTCTGTCAGGTTGCCACTTATCCACTCCACTTCAGGTTGTGCTGTAGGGAAATGGGGAAAGCAGAATCTATTCCCCAGTTAGTCAAGGCTCATATAGAACCAAGGAGAAGTTTTTAGGGGGTTTTAATTTAATAACTTTAAATATTGGGCAAAAGTAATCTATCTTCTAGGGCTCGTATGACCAGACACTTAAGCACTGACACGATGAGGTAGTAAAGCTCTTCTTCCTCTCCAGGCAGCCAGGAGACTCATTGTCTCCTTGAACTTAAACAAAGGTGGAATATCTGCATTGGCTGTCCAAGGTGGTTCTGGATGTACATGCAAGTTTCATATATCCCACCTGATCCTCAGTTATTAACAAAGTAACCCTTCTGCCCCCACCACTCCAATAAGTAATGCTTCCTTTAGATTTTTATTTTAAGCATATATACTTTATAAAAGTTCAACACGTTTGGATTCTCGTTTTACTCCTTTAGAAAATTTACAGGTTAAAAGAGATATTTACTGATTGTAAAGGCTGTGTTTCATTAACCATTACTGTCATGATAAAATGAAACAAAACTCTTTCATAGGCTTCATTTCCACCAGTTTACCTTTCCCAGCTTGAAAGTTCTTCAATTCTTTTAAAATTATACTACATAAAGCAGAAAGAAATAGTCATTGCAAACTAAAATGATAGGATTTCACTGTAAAAAACGTGCAGAAATGAAAGACCATATTGTGAAAATTGTATGAAGTAATTAGCACATTGAGCTGTTCTGAAAACTGCTGGCACTGTTGCGAGATTAAGTCAGTCTCTGGCATTGCTGGTCATTATTATTTCAGTGTTGCACTTTTAAAGGAGGATTTTAATGAAAGGCTATGGGATTAGTAGTTGGGGAAGAAAAAGTTTGTATTATGAGGCAGGTTTATAATGAAAGTCCATGTTGTTTGCAACAGCAACAAAAGCAACATAGCTCTGGTAATGCAAATTGCTTGCTATGCTTTATGCTGAGCTTTTATCTGAAAGTACGACACTGAACAGCAGCCAGTTCACCTGTGAATTGGGAAAAAAATAATCTTTTTCTTTGCAAAAGCACAGAATAAAATAATCCCAAAGCAGGTTCAAGCTCTGAGAAATTTGGCAATCTTCTCTTGAAAAAGAGTTTCAAAAAATGTGTTGATTCCTGGAGACATGTCTCAATCCATTTCCTGATTCTCCAGTATTTTGTTTTCTCTTTGGAATTTGAATGAACTGTTGACTTTCTTCTCACTAGAAATGGAATTTTAGTTTTGTCACTTCCTAGCTTAGATATATATGAAATATTTTGCAATCAGCGAGCCTGTTAAAAGTTAAGGTCTGAGTTACCAGGTACAGATTTTATCAGGACAATAACCATTAATATTTGGGAAGTAGTTCCTGAGAATAATGTAAGGAAATCACACTCAGAATCAACAAATTTTTCCTTCTGTTTTCTGTGTTTTCTTAGGTTAACATTTTATGCAGCTGTCTAAACAGTAATACATACTGAAAAAATGGATATTAAAAATTAATTAAACTTGCATAAACCAATTTCTGAATTTAGATGGGCTGCACTAATTCACAAGAGACATTTTTCTGTATATTCTCTGTATATCTAGGATATACTAGGGAATCTCTAACTTAAGGATAATGAGAAATTCCAAATCATCAGAAACTACAGAATAAACATTAGAAAAATATGTTTGTCATTGCCTCATTCCATCTGGTCATGTTAAAGCAAAAAGTTAGCTTTTGGAACATTTATATTTTCTTTTACAGGAAAGCATGCAGCTTCCTATCAACACAAAAATCTGGTTTTATGTGGACAATTTAAGCGCTGCTCAACTCTTGCTGCTCAAAGAATTTTCTCTTTGGTTTGTTCTTCAGAGTGCAATAGCGACCATTATAATAATTTGAAATAGTGACAGATCTCAATGTGACCCAGTCAGATATTGCAAATGCAGTGAAAACCAGTTTCCTTCGGGACAAGAAGCATTCATTCTGGAGGTATCTTGCAAAGAAATTATTTCCAGGATACAGAATTAAAGATGAAAACAAAGGCTACGTTTTTTCTCTATTTGATATGTTGCCCCAGGCAATCCTGTGAGCCTTGATAATTCTGTAATATTTCTATCACTTTGTTCTTATTCCTTTTATAAACTGGTGGGAAGTAAAGCAATTTGGAGTAATCAGATGCTTTCTGTTAGCTTCTTTATGCCATCAGCAGAAAAAAAAATAATATTCATTAGAGAACTTCACTTTTTATTCAGATGAAGTCTGAGATTTACCATTTTACAAAAAAAAATATCCTGTATTCTCTGCCAGAATGAGGCAACAATTTTATCTCTGAACATAAGGTGAACAGTTCTTTAAAATGCAAATATATGTAAAGAAACAGTTCATACAGATTTAAGCCATAAACAAAATTATTCTATTCATGACTTTATATTAAATCCTTATTAATATGGTAATGTCTTATTAGCTACAAATGCTGTGCTTAGAATCAAAGTAAAGATTAAATAAAAGTAAATGACTCTGTCACAGCCTCAATCTTTAATAGATACTTTCCAGGTGACTAGTATGCTTGAATGTTAAACAAGGCATATTTGGACCATTTGGAACTACTTGGAAATCCTTTCATCATTTTCTTAAAAGAAATGTGTCCCAAATAGTTCAGCACATCATTCTCTGGAAACCATTTAACTAATTTATAGAAACAAGACCACTGTTGAGAGTGTGGCCTGAATCTACCAGACATAATGATGCTGCCTTATGTTTTGTTCATTCTGGAAACAATCAGTAACACACGTGCCAGGAATAATATTTACTACATGTTCAGAAAGCACCCAAACACCAGAGACACATGCATCTCATTGACTAGGTGGGGAGTATATACATAAATCTACTACAACAAGAGAGAATCATATTCCGATGTACATAAGATATTTTATTTCAGAGGCTGGCAGTTTCAGATCATTTTTTATATCTAATACATCAGGGTTCAAAAATACCATGGAGATAAAACATGTGAGAAAAAGAGAGGGCTGTGGTGAACTGAGAAGAGAAAGCTACAGAGAAAAAAAAAA
>VZRO01003932.1:197232-269933 GCA_013397915.1 Daphoenositta chrysoptera | reverse complement strand
GCGGTCTTTAAAGTTTTTTAGGTTCTCTGAAAATTTAATCTGTAGTGTATTAAAAATATCTTGCATAAACAGATTGCAACATTTTAATTTTTAACTACAAACGACTGGAGCTTACAGAATCCTCAGTGAAATTTGTTTTTGTATTAGCATAGAAAAGGTCTACACTCTGTAAAGCCCTGCAATGAGTGCAGAGCCTTGTTCACCTGAATTCTGAGTTACTTCTGATATAAACTATGACCAAACTAAAACACTTAGATGCCCAAATCCTCCTCTCATCTTCAAAGCATACCGAGCCATTAGATAAAGTGTCACAGGCATTGAAGGCACTGAAGCACTCAGGGGAAAAAAAAGGTCAAAACACGTGAGGAAAAAAAGTAGCATTTAAAAGGCACAACATTTTAAAGACATGATCAACGTCCCTTTGCGTGTGCTATGGAAATCTAAACCCAACGTTAGACCCACTTACACACTATGCAGGGATATTTCCACAGAGGTTTAGGAGCCTTCCTTCTAGGGAAGAGAAACAGGTGCCCTTTCCCCACTAAAGTTACCCATCGTTTTTCTGCAAACAAGAATATTTAAATCATTGAAATATTACCTGGATTCTGAATCTATTAGGACTGATTCAAGAAATGAATGAGAGGAAGAAAGGGCTCAGAAAGTGAGATTTCTTCATTCTGCAAACTGCCATGTGATTATGCAAAGCTGTTCTCTTATGTTTTCTGCCAGACAAAATATGTAGACACTTTTCTTGCCTTTTGGAGGGGAAATGCTGTGCATGTGCATAAATGCTGTCTCTTCCTTGAATTAAAATGAGACCTTAAAGAGGGGGTAAATTGCACATTGCCAGGGTGAGCAGACTGGCAGCTCAGAACCAAGCCTGGTTTCACAGCACATTGTTTGTCTCAGTACCAAGGCAACATGGAACAGGCTTGCTCTGCTTTTTGGTCTGTAACTCATTGTGTAAATGCCAGCCAAATTGAAGCAAAGAAGATGGGACAAGTAATATGAAGATTAATGAAGCTACTTGCATTAAAAAGTAACTGTAGATACATATTTTAATGGAAAAGATCCTTTCTAATTCAGAATAGCTGGTCAAAAGAAAAGGATCAAGCAGTGAAAACTGCTAAAGCTTAGCAGAACATACCTACAAAGAATTATTATAAGTGAATAAGTCTTTATGGACTTAATCCCCATTAAATTGAATTATCAGGTCAAAGACTTACTTCTTTCTCAGCTACCTCTACCTTACTGTGAATCCACTGTTTCCTACAATGTAGAAGTGAAGAAATCAAACTGATAGATTCTTTAGGGATTATTCACAATGGAATCTAACATGTTTTCATTTTCCTGTGACTTTTGCCACTTCTATCCAAACTTTTACAATTTTCTACTGAATAGTGGCATTTTTCCTTTGTATAACTGGCTACCCTTCAACTGGAAAAGAAATGAGTATCAGGAAAGAGTACAGTAAACAAATTCTTTTAGTTTTACTGCTACAAAAATGCAACTCAACTTTATGATATGCTGAAAGATGCCCTATGCTCTAATACAATTCTAAATCAATGTTCAAAATTCCAGCCAATCACCAAGTACAGTTATAAAACATTTCCAGTATTGCCCTAAACTCTGAGCTCACTAGGTGTTTCAAACTGCACAGCTGGTTCACAGGAGGAAAACCAGGCTTGTCTCTCACATGCCACTGTGCTGCTTTTTGAAATTGTTTCTTGATGTTTAGATACTAACCAACTCTTCAACAGTGTTTTAAGTGCAGAGAGTGGAATCAGTTTTGTATTTGATTCATGAGTTGGAGGTACTTAAGGATGTGGGGGAATCACACAAAAATAAAAAGACATCTTACCATTATATTGGAGACCGTCTCTAAGAAGCACACAATCTTCTGCCAGACACAGATCAGGATTTTTGAACTGCTGGGGTACCCAATCTCTTTTATCTATGTAAAGAAATGGCTTCTGCCAGACTCTTCTTCAGGAGTCAGACTTGGAATTTCAGGGGAGAAGTATGCAACTCTCCAAGCCACAACATTCAGAGATCATCATAGATACATGTGCTATTTTTCACACACAGAGTCCTTCCATGAACAAAAATGAGAGGTTGTGTAAGTGACAAACTGTGCCAGCTTTCTCAGAGATTATTTTCTGTAAGAAATGTTAGAAGGCAACTGTTCAACCCCTGCTGCCACTGCCCCAGACCCTCTTCTGTGGTGTGATGCCACGAGATACCTCGTATAGTGTGCCTTGATGCAGCCATTTTGCTATTGCACCTCCAAAATGAGTGTGATCTTGAAAGATCAGGCAATCATGTCAGAAAAGTTTGCCCTATCTATTCTGTTCTGTAAAGGGCTTGAATCCATGTGTGAGTCCTTTGCTGAAGTTCTTCACTGAGCAAGAATGTGCATAATTTCAAGCTTGTCCTTATGCCTTTACTGAATCTGGCCCTGTATGGCCAAGCTAAGTATAAGCAGGACTCATGACTATCCAAATCCCAGAGCTTTTATTACAGTAAGTTTTATAAAATTATGATGCTTAAAAGCTGTATTATTCCTAGAGGGCAAAAGAATAAACATGTTTTACCCATGTGAACACATAATTTCACTATTGGGCAACCTGATCTACAAACTGGAGGCAACAATCAGTTAAAACACAACATATAGTTTTTCTTGATTTCCTTACAGTAAAGTGCTAAATACAATGGCTCTTTAACTTACTGCAAATGGCTCTTTTGAAATAGTTTTGTTTTAGTTTTTGTACATCTTTCTCCACTAACTTAGCCAGTAATATAGTGCACCATGTGAAAAGCTGTTCTGTTGGTGTAAAACTGATGCATATGAAATGTCATCAGTCATCTGTTTCTGGTCCAATGTATGTAATTCTTTTGCACAATCCAAACAAGGCATTTTCTCTTCCAGGCTCCATTTTGAGGTAAGTGAATATTTTGTTCTTCTGGAATATGCACAGGGATTTAGTAAAACTGTTACTGTGCTTCTCCTAAAACATTGCACACCCCACAGTACATGCAATTAAACAGTGTGACAGTAATTCACACCCCCATCATATCTGCGTTGTTGAAATCATAAAAGAACCAATAGAGACATCACAAACCATACAGCAAATTTCAACGATGCCACATTACCCTTCAAAATGAGAAAATTATGAAAATTTTAATTATGTTTAACATCAGAGCAAGATTTGATAATGTAGATCTGAGTACATTGTGCCTGAGTTTAAGCCAGTTGACAGCTGATTACACGTGGGGACGGGTTGTGATCATGAAAGTTATTAGCTGAATTTTTGACATTTAGATGTTGATAATGCTGGCTTTTGGAGTTGAGTTGATTTTTACAACAGAATGTCGTTATAGTGCTTGCAGTGACATGAAGAACAGAACTTCAGCTTGGTCTTCCTCTACAGAAGCTCATTAGAGATTTACATAAGAGGACAACCAACACGTGCTATTGCCATGGAAACAAGATGGAATATTATGAAGCAGTATATCCCATATTCCAAAATAGAGAGGACAAAGAGCAATTATAGCAAAAGACTGATGGGCTTTTTATTTGCAGCCTGTATGGGTCAAAGCAAAACTTAGCTCCTGATCTTTGAAATAAAAATCACCAGTGCAGTTTTAGGACTCTGGTTTCAATTCTTCCTTTTCAAGGTCAAAAACTGAAGCTAGGTAGTTTAGTTTATGATGTATGGGAGGAAGGAGGCTGAATGGAGGCATTGGCATCACAGCAGGTGTGTAGGTGTCATGATGTGCAAAGCACAGACATCACAGAACTGGCAGAAGAGTGAGTCAAGTTCCAGGCAAATAGTGAGGTATGGATAAAACAGAGGTGAGCAAAACCAGCTGAAGCTGAACATCTGGTCATTGAGATGCAGAGGCAATGGCTAGCCAGTACTAGTGGCCAGAATGCAAAGCACAAAATTACTTGTGATTTGCATCAAATGGGTGAGTGTCATGGTTTCTTACCTTGCCTAGATAATGAAATGCTTTTGGACATCCTGGACGTATTGCAGGTATGCAGTATGTGCTTAGTGCAACTTCCCAAGCTTCTGCTTGTGACTACATACATGGAAAATACTTTAAGCCATTTAAAACAGCTCTGTCTGCTCTAGAGACTTCTCACAATTATGAGTTTTGATTATTGTCTCTGTGTACAGAGTGATAGCTTGTGAGTGGTTTTTTGAGAAAAAAAGGTGGATAGGGCAACAGCTTGTGATGATAGTTTTTTTGTGTTTGATGACAAAACCTCATAGAATACATATGACATAGAATTCCATGCTAATGGAAACGAGTTTAGAGGACATATTTCACCCATTGTGTAAAAAGCCTGTGATTGATGCCTCATTCACACACTGGTTTACTTTTAAGAAATTATTTTAAATTCCAGCTGAGAGTCTACTGTAATTAGTCACTTTGAGCAAAGCCAGCATGGGCAAAATATAGCTTAGGAAAGATAAACAAAAAGAGAGTAATAGGGTTTTAAGGAGTATTTAACAAGCCCTGGAAGGTTTTGTCATGAATTTGTCACTACAGAGAATTACAGTGAGACTCCAAAACACTTAAGAGAATGATGGAAAGGAAAAATATTACAGTACACAGAGAGCTTGTGAGTTCCTACTCAGTCAGGCTTTGGTAAGCCTCCCAGTGCCAGCATATGAAAAAGTGTGGTTTGCCACAATTTAATTATGATAAAATCCACAAATTGCCATCCACTTTAGGAGCCAGGCCAAATGACTTTCAAAACTGACCGGTTACATTCACTGTTTCAACTCTGATACATTCCTGACTGGTTCTGTTTTGATTGAAAACAAAGACAAAAGACACTGTGATTTTGGGAGAAGAGTCTGAATGGAATATGAATTTTATTGCAAAAGTCATTTAGTAAAACATAAAAACTTTAATAGTAGCGAGTAGCTTTGTGAGAAGCAAAATACCGAACACTGCTAAAAAGAATACTAGATCAATTTTTTGACTAGCAACAGGCAAAGAGAGAAAATGTCATATAGTTGCCAAAAATACTTGAAAATAATAAACATTCTTTCTCATCTTTGCATATAAACTTTCTCAAACTGTTAAATACAATTCACTACTGATAGCAACTACGCTTTTTCCCCTAAAGCTTTACCGTTTTTTCTTTCTGTCTGCGATTTTCTTCTTTCTCTCTGCTTGCAGGGCTGCTTCCTGAGCTGCCAGTTCTTCTTGTTTCCTGCGCTCAGCCTCCAGCAGCTGATTTCTGTACGCCTCCCGAATGCTGTAAACTCTGCCTCGTGTTTCATCTAAGGATGCCTAGCCAAAAACAAACAGCAATACTGCCCTGCTCAACACATCAGTCTTGATTTCATCACAAGCAACTGTATCCGTGCTCTTCTGTTTCCCTTTGTGAGTCTGTAAGTACAGGGAGAGCAGCTCTCCTTTTCTTTTCACATGAATGTTTTTTGATTTCTCAGAGGAAACAGCTATATGTCGATCTTTCCACCATGAAGAAGAGAAAGTTCAGGAAAATCCTTTTAAAAATGCTGGCATAATAAGCTAAATGTGTGAAAGGAGAATAGGGCAACAGAGTAGTTACACATCTGGATCCAGTCCCTTTTCAGTTACTGCTTTGCTTCGCTGTCTTAAACAAGTCTATTAAAAACTAGGGGTCAGAAATGCTGAAATGGCTTAGGAGTTCCAGCCTTTTAAAAGGCTAAAGGAGCCTAAATCACAATGACCTTCAATGAGACTTGAGGCAAGTGGGACTTTGACACCTCTGAATACTTTCCCTTTCCTATTTCCATCCTGAAAAATTGGGATACCTGGAAATCTTTATATAGTTCTATGTGGTCTACAGATGAAAGAACTGCAAAAGTGCTTATCAGAACAGTGTGCATAGTCACAAGTAACTCTCATTTTAAATTCATACTGTGAAACATTTTCAAAGGAAATATTTTCCAGAAAGAGTAGAGGATCTACTCTTGCCAAAAATTTGCCCTTCTAATATACAATATGTTAGGCATCCAAAATCATAGCAACTTCTGAAAACCTGGACATGCATCCTTATTAGGATCATCCACTGCTGGAGAGCTGTGGCTCCTTGCTGACCAGTACTTGAATAATTTAAATCAGGCTCTGGGAACAAGTTAAGGAGACGTTTTCAAGTAAGATTTCTGTAAATAGGTTGATTTGATGTAAAATTGTTTTTACTGTCTCTTATCCAGTTTTAAGAGCTCTGAATAGTCACCAGCTGCTTGATATTGGTTATTGTATCACCACTATAACAAATCATTTTGTTCCTGTTGATGCTCAACAGTTAAGCCAATTAGCTAAAATATTTGTACCAATTTCATGTGCAAGGCATTGGCTGAGTTAATCCTCACAATGGATCTTACCCTAATGCTTCCACATTTATTACTTATAGACATGGCTTTCTGAGGATTAGTAATCTAAATTCTTTGTTTGCTGGCATCATGCATATTCCAAGAAAACTGGGTTCTCTAGCTTTTCTCTGAGACACATTAAGAGCAACTTATCCTGCTGTATAATTTTTACTGCTTTTCAAAAAGCTTTATACAATTCTGTAACCAAAAAATAGCCAAACTGGAGATGCTTTACCTAATAAATATCTGGTCATGTGTGTCACATGGTCAGTTTATTCTGACTTATAACCATCCTTTTATGCTGATAAAATAGTGTTTTTGCAGAGAGTGTATCAAGAAAGCACTAAGAATATCATATTAAGGATGTAATGCAGTACTATTTTTTTACTTTGGAACTTTTAGTTTTAACCTTTACCCAAGTGAAATTTCAAGCTTGTTCACTGCTTCTAATTACTAGTACTGAATACAAAACTTTTGATAATGGTTGATCAAGATATTCAGACTAGTGGCAGACATCATGGTGGTAATTAACTGGAAAGTAATCTTGAAAACATACCTGCAGGTTCTCATACATTTCAAGTATATTTTGCTTCAATAAAACTCTGTCATTTTCTTCTTTTTGTTTTTGTTCCAAAGCCAGCTTACGAAGTTGCCTAAAATGGTTGATTTTTTCTTCTCTACGTTTTTGTTGCTGTTGAATGATAGACTCATTTCTCAGCACAGATTCAGACATTGTTTTTCTGAAGGAAATACAAAACAGATATTTGTCTCATATCAAATGCAGTTTTTGTTGTTGTCTATTTTGCTTAACATCTATATGCAGGTATTTGGCTTATATTTGGCAACATCACCATCATATGGTTAGATATGGGTAAGGAGTCATTTTTCTTCTGCTTATATATAACACCAATAAGAAAATATTTTCCTAAGGCCAGGTCTCCTTATACTTGAGTGTCTATTTTAAATGTATTTGTAGAATCATGCTCATCTTTGAGCATATGAAAAACTCCTACATGTGACACTTACTTTTAATTTGCAATAAATATATTTTCAGAAATTTTTGATATTATAATTCTGCATAAAGAAATGCAATTTATCTTTTTTTTTTCTTTTGCTTTTGGCATAATGGCAGGTAATTGGATAATATACTTTTATATTTTGTCCTAAATGACTAGTGTAGAAGTTAAGGAGTTGAAGACAAAAATGAAATGCTTACAAGATTCAAGCTTGTGGAAGGTATTTTGCCATATTTTCTACTGTTTTAACGCTATTCACTACAATATAAAACCAATTTCCCTTTCAATTTAAAATTAAATTTGAGCATTTTTTTCAGCATTTTTAAAAGTCTTTTGAAGATCAATGAAATGCAAAAGTGCCACATTGAATACAAATGGACTTAAGCATGAAGTGGGTTCTAGCCTGTGCACAGGAAATGAGGTGAATGTGAATTAGCTTGATAAGTTCATGTCAACATTTTTAATAAAAATAAAGTTCTTTTCAATAATAAATATAATTAATATAATTATTTCAGATATTAACTAATATTAACTAAACTGCATTTGTTAAATACGTTATTTTAAACCAGCATAACGTCCTGAAAAATTTCTTATGACCCTGAGATGGGCTCAGCTGATTGGACTGAGGTGCAGATAACACAAAGCTATTGTGGGTTCAATCCCTTTACAGGCCATTCACTTGAGAGCGGGACTTGATGACCCTCGTGGGTCCCTCCTAATGCAGAATATCCTGTGGTCTGGAAATACGTGCTCTTTTCAAGATGAACACTGAAATAAACATATTTGCCTGAAGGCTCATTGTCTTCAAAAGTTCATGTCATGTACTCATTACATGCAGTGCAGTGATTCAACTCCTTGGGCATTTACTGTGTTAGGGCATTTTACCTCATGTAAGGACTAAGGTCTATAAGATCCCATTTTTTTTGCTGTGTTTTTAATCTTGAGTCAATAGCTGTTTGTGGTGCTTGCTCTCCTGTGGTAACAGAAATGTAAAACAGAACAGATTAAACTGGTTATTTGGTTATGCTAGGAGGCTCCACCTAAATTCTTTTATAAATTTTTCTTCCTTTGGCTCAGCAAAATACATTATTAAATGAGAATATGGGCTGAAGAGGATATAATATTTCTGCCCTTTTATTTCCAACATGTAGGATAGAATCAAAGATGCTGCAAACCCCCCACATATACTAGAAGGAAACTGATATATGTATTTTAGCTAAATCCCCTCTGCTCAAGAAAGTTTGTAAATCTAAGCAAGAACATTGAATTTGCAGTTCCTGAAAGACATAAAAGCAACTTCTAGGAATCATATTCTTTTATTTAAAAAAATCAATAACAAGCTGGTTGTTCAGTCCTGGCTGTAGTTTAAAAAAATTATATTCCCTTTTGGGGAAAAGACTTAGTTTAAGAAATACCAGTTTAAAGAAAAATCATGACATAGTAAAACTGGTATTCTGAAATCTTGGACTTTTTTTTAAGCACATGGATAATAACTGTGCTATGTTTTATTGTAGCATTCTTGCAATACAATGACACATCTGATACTAAGCATGGCACCGGGCTGAGCTGCTTTGTCCTTATTTCAATTTGTCTGTGAGATTTAATGATGACTGCAGTAGTTTTCTTTTATGAAAACTCTTTTATTACCTTACCTACAGCAGTAACCAATTGAAATATTTTAAAAATATTACTGGACTTTTCTCATGAAAAATAGGAAGAGGTTTCTGAACACTCAAAAAATTACTGTCTATATATTTACTCTCTATACATAGACAAATATACCGGCCTTCTCTGCTGGTCTCAAAGGGTGACTTGGGTCTTTGGAAGGGCCTTAGATACTGCCCATCAGAACAGTATTCTCCAGAATATAAAAATCCTCATTAAGATACTGCATATTACAGAAATGTTCAATCCCATCATTGCCTATTGCTGTACTCTGAGGAATACAACCACAACAACTTAAAGTCATTTGGATGTCACTCTTTACTTCATAAGACTTTATATTAGACTCTAAATGCTTAGTTTAGAACAAAGCTCTAGGTGAACAACCATTAATTTTGAAGTCCTTTAGCCAGTATCTTAGAGGAAATAATATTGTTTCAAGTAACCAATATTGTGTTTAAGGCATTAGGTGAAGATTTATTCTACTTTAAATTCTGAACCTTTCCTGTGAAGATTACATAGTGGGATGGAAAAACACTCATCTATAGTTAAGGGTCACAGGTTCTAGTCCCATGAACAGGAGTCATGACCAGATATTGTCACAATCAGACTGGGTAGTATTCTGTCCTTTTTATGATTGCCTGATCTCAGCATATTCCCAAAAGAAAAAACCAACAAACAGCTTGAAGTCTTGCACCCAGTTCAACTTTTCATCAGAGTACAGAAATTGGCAGAGAATACATATGAAGAACCCACAGAAGTTGTAATCACTAAATAAAATTAGACAGCGCTTATGGAAGCTTCCAGGAAGCTGATGCTACTCTGAATGCACTTTTTGACACCTCACTTCCAGATCACTCTCCATGAACAATTTCCATGAACATGAACATTAAGAGAATGCACTTTAGGTATGTTAGTCTCTTACTGACGTGCTATTTTAGCTGCTAAACACTTTTTTAGCATTTCTACAATAATGAACTCTGGTACTTGGAATTGAAGGAGAAGGTGTTTTCCACTGAACTTCCAAAAATTTCATATTAATTCAGGGTTAGAATTCTACTACAAAAGGACTATCTGAAGTTTGCTTAAGGGTAACTTGGCAGCCTCCAAGCGCTGTGAGGCTATATTTGTGTCTGCAAATAGAGCAATGAAACAATTAAAATAAAGAGGGGATAGAGAGAAAGCTTTCCATTGCACATTTGGACACCTTTACTGGAGCTCATCTATCCATCTACGACCAGTATTTAATTCAGAAGTCTTTCCTAAGGAGTGGAACAAGCTGAACAGAAAGTTATACCCTTACCTGAGCTAGGTGTTAAGTTGGCAGTCTCAGCCCCAGCTGTGGGTTCCTCTGAATCTCTCACTGCATACTTATTAATAAAACGCACACGTTCCTGAAAAGCCTAGAGATCAAAGTTTTATAATCCAGATAAGAGAAATTTTACTGCATATTTTAAATCTCAAAGAATTTTTAAAAGTAGGGTTCTATAAGTCTTCAATAAGACCTAACAGCAGGGTGCAGTGTGCAAGTCTGCCTGGGGCTGGAATCAGAAAAGATGCCAGGATCCCACTGGATCAGTCCTAAGATACTGCACACTTACACTAAAGATCACTGTCCAATGATATAGTGGGAAATCGCTAATCTCTGGGCAGTATAAAATAGTATTGGGATTAAAAATAAAACAAAAGCTGTATAGCCAAATATATGGCTACTGCACCTCCTTAGGGAACTATCACTTCATCCTAGGAGCTCCTACAGCCTGATGATTTAGACTTCCTCCTGACAAATGAGACCTTTGGGTGCAAACCCTTTCAGACTCCATTACCTTTGATGCCAAAACCAGACATCAGCACTTCTGTCTTTTCAGAAGGCGACTTTGACTCACTTGGCATTCTCTTAAGGGCTGATGTTGCCAGGATGGATAGAGAAGCCTTTGGCTTTTGGTCATCCTGGAGTCAGACACTCAATTTCCAGAGTCAGAGGGTCTGTGACCCCTGGAATGGGCAGACATTGGGCCAGGGTTGTCAAGCAGATAGGAGAGGGGAAGCTACTTAATCTAGATAGCACACCCCCAGTTTAGACCTTGTTTTTGCATATTCTGTTGTTGCTGCAATTGTCTTAATGACAGCTGTTTTAGAAAAATGTCACAAACCTAAGGGGTTTCAAAAATGGAACCCTGTAGTTGCAATTCAGTTGATTTTCTGATTTAAAAAGGCAACGGTGATAGAGCCAGATTCTGAAGAGTCTTTACACATCAAAGGGGATTCATGTCCAGCTAATCTTTAGGAGGCTGTACTTGCACTTTCAGTCTCAGCACAAGCAATCAAAGCTGCAGAGCTGCATCTCTCATTAGTTCAGAGTTTAATAGAGTTTGAGCTTTGAACACACTGAAAAGAACTGAGAAAATATGAGAGTGTAACTGGCAAGCCTCATGTCTGAGGTTCATTTCTGAAAGGTAATATGAAAAAGACAAATTTGGGATTCTGGTTGAATATCCCTTAATGGACAATGGTATTGGTGGTGATAGGGAATGACTGTCAGGTGAATTTGAAGATTGCACTTTGTTCTTTTATTTTTCTTTGGTAATTATGCTTCCAATTCTGAATCAGCACTGCAACCTTTTGCTTTGCTGGAAAGAACATGTGTTATTTTTCCATCTCAAGCACATGTCACGTCAAAAGCACCCAGATGCAGCTGGCAACTAAATCAATATAGCTTTTCCTAAACAGTGAACTTGTACTGAGCCAGGGTCATGGGTAACCTGCAACACAGAATGAATTTGGAATCCTGGCTGCAAGGGACAATTTGAGTACTGATATGACCAGGTGACTGTTCTTCAGGAGAAATCATCTTTGGCATGTTTATAGCAGTGTATTTCTCGACAGAATCTGTTCATGCTAAACATTAAACTTGTCACAAGTAGCAGCTTTGCAAATGTGTAGAGGTAGTGGGCTTTCTAAGGAGAACGTTTTCTATGTTTTGTAAAGTAGAACCTAAAGTCTCAGTGATCTACAGAAGCCTGAAGTAGATGATCTGGATTCCTGCCCAGAATTCAGGCACATAATCACTTTTAATTCTTTAAACTGTAAAATTTCCTGTCTTCCACGGAGTGGTGAAGAGGACAGCCCTATGAAGTCAGGTTTCTGTTGTGGCAACAGCTCTACCATCACAAAAACTCCTGGAACTTGTGAAGAAACATCACTGCCAAGATAGCACTCTGGTATTACCTTGACAGCTCTCCCTGGCTCCGCAGACTCCCAAGCTTCTTTCATGGCTCTGATCTCATCTGCTCGCCGGGTGTCTTTCTTCACCTCCAGAAAATCTGCCTCTTTCTGCTCGCTGGCTATGCGTAAAATGCAGTAGGGCCTGTTTGAATCTGATGGCTGGAAGTATCATAAACATAATGTAGTCAGTGGTATACAGCTACTACCACTCTTTAGGAGTTACGTTTTTGAAGTTCTGTTTTTGTATACTGGTAATTTTTCTGACTGACATACGTTGTACATTGGCAGACTTTGATATGCATTATGACACAAACAGAGGCTGGCAAAGGAAAGAAAGATTACTTTGCAATGCCTGGAAGCTCTTTGACGTATTTTGTTTACATGTTTTCCCCCATCCCCATACAGCATGCTCTACACTCCCGTTC
The DNA here is from genome assembly GCA_013397915.1 of Daphoenositta chrysoptera. Lineage (NCBI taxonomy): Eukaryota > Metazoa > Chordata > Aves > Passeriformes > Daphoenositta > Daphoenositta chrysoptera. The sequence goes on along the minus strand of VZRO01003932.1, from coordinate 257,222 downwards.
TTCTGAACAATCTGTCTGAACCCAGAGTATTTTGTTGTGATTTTTCATGCAGTTGTTTATATCCCTGCCAAGTTCCTTTCCTTTCCTTTCCTTTCCTTTCCTTTCCTTTCCTTTCCTTTCCTTTCCTTTCCTTTCCTTTCCTTTCCTTTCCTTTCCTTTCCTTTCCTTTCCTTTCCTTTCCTTCCACAAGCTTCTTTACTAGAAGCTTTATTATATTCAAGCAGGATTTTTGTGTAGAAATAAATCTTGCTCTGTTTTGTAAGGTTCTTTTCCAATCACTTCCCAAAATCTCTAACCAGAATCACAGGGTAAGTAGGGACTGAAGTCTAGGAGACTATTCCGCCATCTGACCAACAAATGAGATATTGTGCTGCATGTATTTCTGGAAACCATACAATCTGAAGAAGCTTTGAGCCCAAGACATAGAACTAGGGTTAGGAGCTCAGCTCTTATTTGAGACTAAAGGTGGGCATCTTCTTTATCTGCAAGAGTTCCATCTCAAAACTTGTATCTGTTTTAGTGGTGGACTCGCAAGAACCATTATCCCAGCACCCCTAGTGTGAGGCACTATTCCAGAACTCTGTATATCAGTTGTGGATATGAATCACAGGGAAGTCTGCTGTGCAGCAAGTTCAGTCAACAAAAAAAATCAGTAGAGATTTCTTCATCAAAAAGTCCATGGTTCTCTCCTTGAACAACACACCATGAGGCAGCAAAATTCCCAGCAAAAGTAATACCATTAAACAAAGAGCTGTCAGTTCCTTCATTGCTTTCCATGAATCTGTTTGCAAATAATAATGTCAATTATTCCTTTTAAGGCATAAAGGCTGGCAATAGCTTTACAGCCAGCCACAGAACACTCAGATGATCCCACCCCAGGGGAGAAGAACTTCCAAGTAAGCAAGCACATACTGATTTTTCTGCCACTGTATGTCTGCATGCTGATGACAATTGTGATATGTGAGGTGGGAACTGACTGCAGTGGAAAGACCTATTTCATCACCCTAGGAACCTATGAAAGCCACTACAATGAGGGACTAATGGAACACAAGTATGGTGAATTCATGGAATTTAGTAAGCCTTCAGCAGAGACAGAAACTACACCAACCTAAGGAACAACCAGTAGTTCCTTTACACATAAACAAAGAAATAAGCAGATTGTATCTCTAAATCCAGGATGCATTTTTTACATCCAACCTTTTTAATTCCACCTTTCTCAGGAGTAAGGCTAAAACGGTGGCAAAGCAGGGTATAGAGAAATGCAAGGGACATTAGAAATCCTAGCAGTACTGATCTGCAGACCTGAGAATATCTCTATATTCAGTAAAAGGATGCCACATTCAACAAATTGAGGCTTTGGCTTTGTTCTCACCTGAGATTCAAGTGATCCTCTTTTGTTCTGGAACGTCTCTTTTTCTGTCTTCTCAAATACTTTCTCTTTTGATCGTCTGGTTGTTTCAGGAATATTTCCCATCTTTTTTACTTTAAAAGAAGTGAGAGTTAGGGGAAAGCTGTGCTCCTCATCCTTTCCCCTGTGTATTACTCAGATGTAGTTACAATGCATGATGAATTAGAGAATATCATTGTTATCCATAAATACATTTCCCCATATAAAACCCAGGGTGGAATAACAGCACAAAAAAACCCATAAAGAGAGACAACGGGAAGCCAGTTAATTAGTTGACACTTTCTAGTACTACCAAGAAAGAATGTGAGGACAAAACAACTTTCAAAAACATATTTACAAGGTGAACGTATTGTGACAGCCTTAGCTGTCCTAAATAGCATTTTGCCCAGCCTTAACTGAGTTTTTCATGGTGCCTGCCATCAGTCACTGCACTGCTGCCTTGTGTAAGGGTCAGGACAAAGACTGCAATCCCAGAATCACAGCCTGACTCTCACTGCCCTTGTACAGTCTCATACAATCTCTGCCAGTGTTTGTTATGCACCAGGAAGGTAAGAGGCTCAAAACAGGTAAAGTCAATGTTCTCATTATCTCACATCCCAGGACTGTCTAGAACAGAGAATGTAGATACACCCCACCAAAAACGTGAGGAAGTTAAGGCAAAGAAACATGTTTGAGACTCGATGCATGTTTAAGAAATGCAAAATTGTCACTGTTGCAACTATCTGAGAAGATTTCTAATTAACTATATTATCAGTACATATGTATATTATATGTTTGAATTAATGATACTGAGAATTGACATTCACATCAATTATTTTGCAATGTCTTAGCTGGTGAGAGTTAAAAACAAGACTTTTTGCATGTCATATTCTTGTTGAAATAAATTAATAAAAAAAGCCTGTAGTAGCATATAACTTTAATAGCATCAGGAAGTGTCAGTTGAAACAACCAGGGATGAATCCAAAACACTATGAAAAAGGTTGAAAACCTGAGTCTGAAATCTCCATTTCCTTCAACCTTTCTACTGCCTTAAATATTGAGACAAGTGCTAAAACCTAGATTTAGCCAATACAGTAAAACGGGGTACTTCTCTCAGAAAAAAGTTGATATGAGTGATTGTTTCACATAATGATGATAATAATAAGATCTTTCACTTCATGCTTTTAAGATAAGATATCTTTCACTTAGGGCTTTTTCAATTCCTTTCCACTGAGAGCAAGTCATTGTACTGCACGATTAATGAGTTTTGGATGAGATCTGCAATGTCATGGCTGAGGTTATAGGGATATGTAAAATTGTAAATATTAAATATATAGAAACATGTTTACAATGCACATTGAAATATATATGTGTATTTTTATATATATACAATATATTTGTATAGATACAATATTCGTATACATACAAATATATATTACTTGGTATAAAAGTGTATTACATCATACATCGTACATGTGTTTATCTAGAAATGGTATTATTCTTATTTTCTCATGCTATTTAAAAAAAGTCCAAGTACACCAGTGTAAAACTTAAACTGATTCAGTGCTACCAAGGCATATAGTAAAGAATGAAAGCAAAAATTAAAGTGGTCTCCACAAATATTGAATGCACTAAAACAACTCCATAGGAAATGCAAATATAAAACAAATAGTGATGACATAATTCAAAGCTATAAAACGACTACAAAAATGGCTTTCCCCTTAATTTCACGTTATCATTACACAGTAGCACCATAAATCTGGCTGGTGTACATGCATTATTCAAGGAATTATTAATTTTTAGAGATAAATTATTTATTGTTTACACAAACACTCAAAAGGCATTCAGTGTAGTTAGCTAAATGATACCAGACAAAGACTTTCTATGTCACGGGATACTACAAGCTTTGTCCAGTTTCTATAAATATTTTGTGACCCTGAATTATAACATTTTGGTGCTCTGAACTTAACAGCACACCCTGATAAGTTAGTGAAGAACAAGGAAGCATCAGAAATGACAGGGCTAGAATGAGGTAACCTACTGTAAATCCAGATATGAAGGCTTAGGGCGAGATTAAGTTGAGATCTCCAAGTTCTCCCCATGCCCTGCACTGTCCAGGCTCCCACAGCCCTTCCCACTCCCTCAGCAGAGCAAGAAGTGTCCCCAGTTTTGGGACCATCCTCCAGACATGCCTGGAGGGGGCAGTGACTGCATTTTGGCATGCTGCCCACTCTGATTTAAAGGGAGATGGGATAACAACTTGGGACTTTTCCAAGGGCAAAGCCAGGCAAATGCTTTGTATGGGATATGATGGGAAGAAAGGCAGGCAGACGATACAGAAAGTAAAAGGCCATTCCAGCTCACAGCTTATGCATCAATCATCACAAACTCTCAGTGGTAGTTTTTATATCTGTATGGCACCAAGAAAAGCTTGGGCATCACACAGGCTGACAGTGATGACACACAGCTGACAGCAACTTTAAATTAGCTTCTCTACTGCTCTTCAATTATTTATACAAAATTTCATTTACTCTAATGGCAATGTGACCAAAGTGATCAGCCAGTCTGATGGTCTGTCTATGACAAGCTAAACAATTGCACCAAATGTTTCCTAGCTGAAACTCAGCTTCAGATTGAGATACATCAATTCTCTTTTTTAGGCAAGATAGACAGCTACTCCCGGTTTATGAAATTTAAATTACAGAGAATCTACCTTGTTCATAGGTATAATACAGAGAAGTCTTTTGAAGCCTTCTTTGAGAAGATATCATGCTCCTGCTATCTGAAATAGTCTCTGAGCATTTAGTGGGATTACCCAGTAGTTGGTAGCAATGACTGTTTGTTGCCCCATGAGGGACTTTCACATTTAAGAAAACATTGAGAAGTTCAGATGTTGCTTTCCCTGTCTTTGACTGGACCCTCAGAAGGATTCTTGACAGATGGCAATGTCAAAAATCTTTTCACAGTTGGGCTCACCCATACACTAAAGTTACAGAAAAAATACACCAGGATAGAAGCAGACCAATAATATGGTCACAGTGTGGGGTTAGAGTGTGGCTTAGACATCTACAGCACCATCATGTATCCTCTGTGAGCTGTTTGTTCACTGAACACCAGGCAAGTGATTAATCACTACTGACAGGCAAACTGGGAAAAAGATAAAGAGAGAAAGAGAGAAAGATCTGAACATCCTGTTAAACACCCCATGGAATCCGCTCCGTGGCACAAACCAGCAAATTCTCCTGTGGGAAAAGAAAACCTCTGGGAGAAACTTTCCCAACTCTGGAGGATAAAAAGGAACATTCCAAAGCATGTTGCCTGTCCTGCCTTTTCAAACCTACCTCTACTACCTGGGCTGGGCACTCTATCTCCCCTGCTTTCCCAGCTGGATAGACAGCCTTCTCTTATCAACAGCTTACACTCCTAAGTTAATTTACACTCCTAAGTTAATTGAAGGCAATATGTAAAATACATGCTTCAGTCAGCATTCAGCACACAGTGATGATTCAGCTCGGGGTTGTGACAACTGCACAATAAAACTTATGATCTTACTACAAGAAAAATAAAACCAAAGAACCCAAAAACATAATAGCTGAAAATCCAATGTGCAAAATGAACCTGAAAGTGATTTTGTTTACACAGTCGAGCGACTGAAAATGGTACTAGCAGTTGCAAGATTGCCTGCTAGCTGTTTCCCTTTTCGACTAGAATTGTGATCTTGAGCTTACAATTTAAAAAATATTTTACCATTGAAGACTTGTTCTGTAACAGTTCTCGATGGAAGACAAAAAAAAAAAAAGAGAGAGAAAAAAGAGAGAAAAGAAGGAAGAGTGTATAAATAAACTTAGTGGAACTTCCTAATTTCTGTGTACTTAGGTTTTCCTGCCTAATGCCTTTTTAATGTTTTGTTTGTGCAATGGGCTCTTTAATGAAACATTTAATGGGATTTCGTATATAGTAAATACAACTAAGTATTATTCACAAAATAACTTTCTTTAACACAGTTCTTTTTACAAGTACAAACATCAACAAATACAAAGTTATCATAGCATTTCTATACCAGAGAATTTTGTTTCTTCAAAGATGTTCAAAAAAAGTATTTATAATGTTGGTGAATATCAGCAGTATAATAGCATGGTCTTCATTTAAAGGGAGACTAGTTTAAAATACTTTAGCAGATCTTAATACAAAGTTGAAATATGGTTTTGCTATGATAAATTAGCTTTAATACAAAATTAACTCCAGATGGCACTGTTGGCGTACATGAAAAAGGGATACTTGCAACAGAGAAAATTTGTAGCAGAAATTTTCCAACTGGCTCACTGCAGGGTTCTTAAAAATCACATGGTGAGAGAATACCTTTTTGGTTACACCCAATATTATTATTATATGAATTTTGTGTCTGGCAACTGGTGTTGTCAATTTTAAATGGCAAAGGTCAGTTTTCAAATTGATTTAAGACTGGATCAGAAAAAAGATTAAATGTTTGGGTTTTCCCCAAAATACTTAACTATGGTAAGCCCTCCAGATAAATATTGCTGTTAATACGGGTACATAAAATAAACACTAAGTATTAAATGTGTATTGGTGTTTAAACTTTTTGACATAAGTTGTTTTTAAACTCTGTTGGTGGCTTAGGCAGTCTGTTGGTATCCTTGTATAAACAGAAACACTCAGTTAATAAGAACTGTGAAATGGATTTGGGTTACTTTGAAATGCAGCAATTATGAGAGGGCACAAAAATAACACAATTTAAAAACAATCCCAAGAGAAAAAGTGATTGTTATCACTGACTGTAGCTTGAGTATGTTTGACTGCAAATGAGCATCAATTAACATGGAGAAGGGGAGCTATGAACTGGAACACTGCTACCTTGAATTCAACATGAGAATCCTCGTGGCATTGACAGGGTTCAGTGATTTGAGATGAGAACTTGTGAAGAAACTCAAGAGATGAAGTGACCTCCCTTGGGGTGCAGTTTTACAGACCATGCTGAAGCTGAATAAAACACACACACCAGTAGCATGACGGGTGTGTCAAGTGCAAGTTGTCACTGGGTAAACTCAGAAGGAAAAGAGGATGCAATAGGATGTCTATTGTAAGAAGCAATCTATCAGGGAGAATTAGGAGAATAAATGGAATCATTGAGGAAGAAACAATGATAGTGTGAAGAACACAACAAACTACAAGCAGGTGAAATCACTAAAAGAGGCGTGTACAGGCCTGTAAGCCTACATGACATAGCTCCTCAAATGCAACTAAAACTGACTAGAGACTATAGCAAATCAAGAAGGTACATCTTTGTAAAGTTGCATAATAATAACTGAAGAAATACTGAAAAATAATCTCTAATATTGCATACATCCCAAACCCAAGACATTAAATAATATTCATCAGCAATTACCACTGTTGAATCTAAGTTCAGTCCAGGGTAGTAGAAATTACAAAAAAAAGACTTGACCAGACATTTAAGAAGGAATATGTAAATAAAGTAAGAAATGAGACATACCACTAGTAAATAAAAATCAAACCATCCTAAAAAATTTCAGAGTATTAGCAAGTGTATATATATGAGGAAGCAAATATTTTCTGCTTATCACTTCTTTTAAAAATTGAGTTATAGAACTTTAATATTAATGATACAGAAAATTTACTGAATGGTGGAAAGTATTATTTTAGGTTCTGCAGGAACCTAGGGGTGAGACCACAGCTGCATGTGTGTGTGATGTTCTGCCCCAGCAGCTGGAGCAGGGCTCAGCTACTGGCACAGCAGGTGTCTAAGTCCAGCTGGTGGAGGGATCCACCTTTATAGAAATACATGTTCTCTCTAGGGAACTTCCATTCTTTCCAGCCAGAGAGGGAAAAGCAGGATGAGGCAGCTGGTGCTGTCTGTGTTTGTGTTTGTGTGAGTGCTTTGAGTGTCTTGTGTCTGTGTGCATGTGCTTGGTGGGATGACATCTTCAGCCTCACGAATAGTTGGACCTGGGAATGTGCAGTGGCAGCAGCCTTGCCTCCCTCAGGCTCTTGGGGATAAATTATGTTAATTATTATTATGTTAAAGTGATAAACTTTAACATAATTAAGATCTAATAATTTTGTGTCAACCCCACTGGTAAAAGAAGAAGCAAATATGAGACATTTATCTGATTTACGAAACACTGAGTAGTATTCAAAGTGCTTTTAATATGTCTTGGGGCTGGTTTTTACTGTCCTTTAAGAAGAAATGCTACAATAATCTGTAAAAAACCCAAAACCTTTAATTTCTCTCTCCCCTTCCTGACTTAGACATGTGGACTGTACTTGGGAGCTTTCCTAGTCTTTCCTCTAGCTAAATTCTTCTCCTAGCAGTACAGAAGCAATACATTTCCCAAACCAGGCCTTTCCCCCATCTCTTGTTCAGGCATGTTTCTGTTCCAGATCTCTGCCTAAAGCTGAGCCCTAAGAAAGTGAGTTTTGCAGTGTATTCTCTTATTTCCTTATATTTTGTGAACTGAAGATGTAGATTCATGCAATAAAACTTCATTTCTAAGAACTACAGAACAAAAAACTTTGTTGCCTAATTATTTCATTCGAACAGTGAAAAAACGTTGCTTGGAGCAATTTTTTTTTTTAATCAGTAACATGGTACATTTGACTAAATATGTACTTAGATTAACCTACCTTTGATTTCATTTTTCTGCATTTCTTTCAGTTCCTGAACAAGCAAAGACTCACTCTCAGTAAGTGGCCAACTATCATGCAACACCAATGCCTGTACTGTGTACTGGTGAGACTGAGAAAGAAAATGCAACATGCTGAAGTCATAACAATTACAGCAAGCATTCAAGTCCTCTGCAGGTTAGTAAAGTGCCAGGTATTGAATTCAACAAATAAAACACATCATTAGTTTACAAGCTTGCACATAACAGCATTCACAAGAAGCTTAAAAATTGTTAATTCCACAGATCTTATTTTAATTCCTGTGAAATTAAACAATTACTCATGTGTTTATCAAGTAAAACTAAACTGGGCTATACAATAAGGAGCTACATTCCTGTAAGATTTCCATGTAACTTTCCTATGTTGCCATGTACTAAAACAAAGACATTTGTCTTTGATTTTAAGACCTACTCCAGAGCTTTGAGCCTCAGTACTAGCACTCAATAATGCCTTAATTTGAGGCAGAGGTGACAGGGTCCATGGGCTGTTTTAAACATCATCTATACTGAATTGGAAATTACCATATTTAAAAATTGTTTTCCAAAATTCTAATTCTGAGTTAAAGGAACAACTCTGGGGTTTATTTCTCAATAATTTTTGTTTTCTTAGGATATTTTGTTGCAATTGAATTCAACTATCAAGAAAATATCACAGCAGGAAAACATGTGGAGATAGAAAAACAAGAACTGTTTTAGAAAGTATACTTCATTTCTCTAAAATAGATAAACAATACTAAATGACATCAAGAAAAACCCATGGCTTGACATTACTCTGACAAACTTGGCTTGAGTAGCAGATATTATGTGTCTGTTACTAAAGCTTGCAGCTGGCTGGAAATAGGGGTTTCTCTATGCAAACCATTACTGATGGCCTTCTATAATATCATATTTCAAGGAAAGCTCATATTGAAGGATCAGAACTTTAATTTCTGGCAGTTTTTGCTCTTTATGTGAAAGTTATACTAGACTTGTATTGGATTTAACAAATGAGAAACATTTAAAGATTGAGTAAATCACCTTGGTATGAAACCCGCTACTTATTTAGTCATTCATACATGTACATTATCCTTATTTCATCTCCTCATTCAAAAGCTACCAATAATCTTAATTTTGGATTCCTTGTTCTTGCCTTAGGATAGAACATCTCCACATGTACCCAAAGAATTAGCAATAACCCTTCACTGTTTGTGTGCTGTTTGTTTGCTTTTTTTTTATCTTCCCAAATCCCAGTGATTAACAATCTCTTACTTGTTGTGGGCTTCCAACATTACTTTCAAAGTTTTCCAAGAGGAAACCTTCTTCGATTTTTATCACTGGAACTTCCTGTACAATGTCTGACTTGGAAGAAGTTTTGCTGTTCTTTAATGAATTAAGACTTGCTTTTTTTATTCGTCCAGTTTCCGATCCCTTCCTTGTACTATTTTGAATAATCTGTAGGTCTTTTACTGCAAGATGACAAAAAAAGGTCCAGAAATTCTATGAATTACTGGTATGAGGTAAGCAGATGCCCCCAGAAAGTATCAGAAAGAATTAACATAGTCCATTTTTCATACTGAATTATACTCACAAGGTTCCAATTAAAATTATGCTTATTCCAAATACTACCCTGATTTCATTTTGCATGCAAACCACAAATATCTTCAAAGTAAATAATGAGAAATTTGGGACTGTGTATATATGACTGTTACTGTTTACAAAACATACAATTTTTTCCCCTCAAAGCCCATGCTTCTTTCCTGCACCAGCCGCCACAGCACCATGCTATACGTTACAGAATATAGACAGCCTTGTGCTCCCTATGATGGAATCCCTTTGTAGCTAACCTAATTTAATAAATTGTGTAAAACTGGATGAAGGGAAGAGGTGCATTGGCCACAGTTCTGGCAATGCCTACCTTACAGAAGTCTCTTATCCAACCTCTTTGTGTCAAGCTGACACAAAGATCTTAGCTAACTTGAGCTAAAAAAAAGCCAATCTTGAAAGGAGCTATAAAACTATTTGTGATCTATCATTTGTCGATGTATATCATTGTCATCTAAGGAAGATATTAATGTGGAAAAACGGTGAAAACAGGAATGTTCTAAAGAAGGGCTGTCACTAAAAGATTAACTCAGAAAACATAAATTTGTTTTCATTTCTAATGCCATTGAAATTTGTGATACCGTTTTGTGTGCATGTCTACAGAGAAAGTAAAGAGAACTCTAAAAGTGAACATCTCCTAGAAAATTGAATAAGGGCAAAGAAAACCACCTCTGGGGAAGCAGCTTCACCTGTGTTACACTAACAACAGCTGGACCATCAGTTGGGAAAGTGATATCATTTTGACTTCCCTGAGGACAAGTGGCTTTACTCTTCCAAGGGTTTATTGTATAAACAAAGGATGATACTGCATCATTGCAACACTTCAAAAGAAAAATGCACAATTTCATGTGTGTTGATGAAACATCCAGGGAAATTCACAGGAGGTGTCAGGACTATTAGACCAGATTCAGCAAAATTTACGGGTGGTGTGTCAAAGTATAGATGCCCAATTGGAGGTTAAGTATGCCCCTAGAAACTCAAATGGAGTCAGGAAATATTGTTTCTTATGAAAGTCAAATGCCATCGATTACTTCCTATTGCATCTTTCCCCTGCATAAGCCAGTGCTTTCTTGTTCCTAAGAAAAGCAGAAATCAGGAAATCAAATACAGCCCTTGCAGAGATGGTCTGTTAAAGAGGTCCCAAACTCCCAACCACAAGTTAGGAGCTGCTCTTCTGCAGTGCATTCAGAACCTTTAGCAGCAGAGCTGTCCCTCTTGCTGTCCCTGTGGCAAGGAGACCTGTGAGAGAAAAGTGATGAAAAACAATACTTCGTTTCTTCTAAACCCTTTTTAAGATTGCTGCAACTCCAGGGCTGTTATTTTGTAAAAGGTATGCCTAAGTAAGCCTGTAACTGTGGAATAGTTTCTTACTCAGACGCTGCTGGGCTTTCCATGTATCAGTTAACTTCCCATGCTGTGAAGGTGAGAGTAGATGTAACTCACAGTGGTTGGATTATCAGGTCTTTCATCAGAAGGAACCGAAATCATGAGGCTTTCATTCATCAGAAGTGCATTTGGATGAATAAGAAACAATATCCAAAGACCAGAATCTTGAATATTTTTTTACAAGTGCAAGAAAACCTCTCCTCTCCTCTCCTCTCCTCTCCTCTCCTCTCCTCTCCTCTCCTCTCCTCTCCTCTCCTCTCCTCTCCTCTCCTCTCCTCTCCTCTCCTCTCCTCTCCTCTCCTCTCCTCTCCTCTCCTCTCCTCTCCTCTCCTCTCCTCTCCTCTCCTCTCCTCTCCTCTCCTCTCCCTGAAGAGCTTGAGCATTGATCAATTCTATAATGATTTTCCCAGAGGAAGATCCTGCCATGAAGATATTTCAGAATGATGGAATCCCCCATAAGACTCATTCTGCTTCCCTTGCAGGAAAGATCACTTGGAAAAGCTCCCCGAAATACATACACAGCCAGCAATTCTCACAATGGTCATCAGGTGGTGTTGTAACACCAAATTATTTTTCTTTCTTCATACAAATATATGTGTATGTCACACTTGGTTTTCCTACTCCTCGACTAGAAGGAACTCCTACCTACGTTGCCTCCAGATTCAAACAAATATCTGAAATATATTTTGATGCTTTGTGACAGGATTATATCAGAGTGTTACTGTGGAAAATAAAAGGATTGTGAACATTCACTTGCCCATCTGTGCTTAGGCAACTGCTGTGCTTGTATCAACAAAACGAATTGTGCTTGCAGTGTGTCAGTACGTAACTCCTTTATTGCCAAGCAAATATTCAAGGTCCAAGTCATCTGCTACATCTCAGAAGAGGTAAATATGTTCAAAATCAATTGGTTTAATGTAGTTTTTGAGCTGTAAAAGACGTTTATAGAACAGCTGTGACTTGAAATGGATTAACAGGCTATGAGTGGGCAAGGGAGATAATGTTTTATTGGTGATGCTTGCACAATAATGTCTCTTAAGAGAACTTCTGGCAACACAGTGATCAATTCTATCAGAGGCAGAATATGTGTGGTAGTGAATAAGTCTCAAATTTAGGGACTGTATCTGTCTTAACTAACAAGTTTGTTCCCAATGGTATAGCAGTGTTTTCTGATTATTCCTATTCTGAGAAAACACACTTTTTTAGAGAAAAAAGAAATACTGACAGAAGGAATCTTGTTGTATTGAGTGTCAATTGTACAAATCTCCACCTGACCTTGGCATCAGTATTTCTGAGTGTTTCTATACTCTTACAGTACAGGCCATAAAAACACTTTTGACAGTAGCAAAGAAACATGCTTTTACAATGCCATAAATTGAACTACTAATGAACCTAGAGACACTCAGTAGGTTGGGTAATAAAATACTGTCATATTGGTTATACTGAGTGCATTTCACAATATTTTCTCTTAGTTTGGATGCTATGAAAGATTCTACACAAAGTATATTCTTTGTGATAAACAGGATGTATATTAATTGAAAAAGAACTTCAGTGTTAAGGCCAATTAGGTCTAGTATCGTAAAAATATAAGGAATAGTAAAAAACCAACAAACAGTGACAACTTCACAGTCTTTCATTCCAAATGGCAACTCTCTATATACTCACACACTTAAAGAGCATCAGAATATTCATTTCAACTGAAAATAGAGTCTAAAATCATAACACGATTTTATGGCTGCCACTGCTGAATAGGTCCTGATACAAAAATCTCCCTATTTTCAATCAGGTTAATGTAACAGATATTTCACTGTAATTAACAATGGATTAAAATAATTTTAAATTAGCAAAAATTATTTTTATCACAGCACATTAGAGCTAGAATGTGTGGGTCTGATTTTTGAGGATATTTTGGAAAGTTCTCACATATGCATCCTGGTACACTGGCAAAGGCAAAATGCCCCTTTTATTTATTCTGCCCCATCCTCTCCCTTTCAGCATCTGTTGGAACCCATTTCTCTTCTCTGTCACTTGATTGTGCCCTTATTTCAGTCTTCAGATAATCATCTCTGCAACAAGACAGTTTCCTGAAAGTAAATTTTTCCTTCACTTTGCTGAGGGTAGCTTGGCAATTTATTGCCACTATTGTGATGCTGATCCCAAGCTCAGCTATTTTATACTTTACTGTTTCTATTTCCACCAGTCTACTATTACATTTACTAGTCCACTTCCACATTCCAAAAACAGTAACCAAAATAGCTACTGATCATCTTGGTAACTTGGAGAGAATCATGACAGCTTCTCTGTGACTTCCTTTAAAACCCTAAAATGTTTTCATCTGAGGAATTACCTTTTAAGAGCATGGTCTTAATAGGATAAAATTTTACATTTATGGCAATAACAAGGTGCAGTTGAGACAGAAATTAAGATGTTTCATAAATATGATTAAACAAATTATTTTTTCCCATAAAGCATTGGAATTTCATATTATACATTATTCTAAAGGATCATGTTTGAAAGCTCCATAGTTCAAAATAGTGGAGGTGAGCAGATGCAATATAATGCTACTTTGGGCTTTAGCAAAGCAATAACCCAGTATTTGAACAATTTGTCTTTGCCTCAGGTTCTCAGTATGCTCACATAGGCAAACTCGGATTTACAGAAGATTTATTGTTTAGGAATCTTCATAGAAGGACTGAAGACTTTAATATCTTACATATCTTATGTATTGTAGTGTCCACGGAGAGTACAGTAGCAGACTTGTTTGCTTATAAACACCTGTTTTATTTAAGCAAACTTGTAATTCTTATGAAGAATTAATCTCAAAATTGAAACACATAGCTATAATGAATAATTCAAAATAGTACACAAATAAACTGGAAATCATTTGATTAAGAAGTGAGGTGTATAGAAAACGAAAACAAATGAAGATTATCAAAGAAGATGGCATGGCAGTAGCTTCTAAAATCTGTTACATGTAAGAAGTGTAATGGAGGCAGGCAGATGGTACTTAATTTTTGTTTAAAATTACCTGAGCACTACAGGGACATTGTTGAAAATATGTCTAAGAATTATGTACCTCATTCAACTTTACTTATTGGTTTTAAACAGTAAAATTAAACAGCACTTCAAAATCAAATGTCAATCAACTGGCCGAGAGTACATTCAGATGACAAGACTTTCATTCCAGTTTTGTTTTAGTTTTTAGCAGCCCATCCACAATTTCATCAAATAATAAAAAATGCCAGCAGCAAATGGCCCATAGTGTCTGATGGCAACTCTTTGAGTACTGAATCTGGCAGAGCTCTAACTTCTAAAATTCTGGAAATGAAGCATGAAAGAGGATGTCTGGATAAGCTAACTCTGCCCTCTGGAGTGAGCCTGAAGTTTTTATCACTACATCAGAGGGAGATGATGGCAGACTACTGCTAAAATCTCAAGCTGAAGGCTCTCTCCTTTAAGTCCACTTGTAAATCAGTACTTCCTTAGTGGGACAGCAAATCGAGGAAGCTGGACTATTTCTGTATCATTACCAAAAAAAAACCCACAAAACATAAGCCACAACTGCTAAGTGACATGACAGGATCACGGGAGGCTGAGTGCTCCTGGCAGAGGCTGAGGACACCTCTGGAGATCATTTAGTTCAATCCACTGGCTAAAAGCAGGCTCAGTTAGGGCAGGCTGCTCACAGCCAGATCCAGTGGGGTTTTAATTATCTCCAAGGATGAAGACTCCAAAACCACTCTCTGGGCAGTGATTGACACACTGAGAGTAAAAGTGAAACAATAAAAAAAAAAAACAAAAAAAACCCAACCAAAACCAAAAGAACAGTAAAATCAAACAAACTAAAAGACAAACAAAACTAACAAAAAGAAAAAAAAAAGGAGAAAGAAAAAAAAACCCGCCCTAAACTGAACAACCATGCACTCCAAATCACCTTTTCTAATGCTTAAACTGTATTTCCTGTATTTCAGTTTCTGCCCATTGCCTCTTGTCTTGTCACTGGGCACCACTGAAAAGAGATTGGCTGCATTTTCTTTCTTGCCTCTTCTCCCAGTATTTATATGCTGCCAGACTTGGGCATGCAGTAGATTCAGAATGTTAGTTTGCTGGACTACAGAAAGTCACTTTTAACAGATGTCAGCTGTGTTTTTGTACCATCACTAGTTTCAAAGTACTTAGAGAAAGCACACAGATTTTAGCATACTTATGAAAGGTGACCTTTAAACACACACTGGTTCTAATCACTAAGAACTGAGCTGACAGGACTGTAGTGCAATGAATGGCAGTAAAAGAAAAAAAAAAAATTAAAATTAAAAAATAAAGTAAAATAAAATAAAATAAAATAGCCTGACTTTGAGCAAATAGGCTTCAGATTCAACTGTTCAGCCAAAAGTATCTAAAGTGTTTGCTGTAGTTTTCAAATACATTTCTTACAAATGAAATTTTGTTTACATTCAAGTGAGATATGAGTTATAACTTTTTCTCAGCAAAGAATTGACAATAGTATAACGGGCATTTATATCTCCTGTTACAACTTTGCAATTCTGGGGCAAGTGGCCCTTACTTCAGTGTCACTATTTCCATAAGTATCATTTCAAGCTGTAGCAGAGACAGAGTAAAAAACTGAGAGTTTTTCTTAAGGATAAGTATTACATAATTTATTAAAGAATCTTTTATCTTGTGCTCTGGGGCTCATGTGGTGGGTAAGAAACTAATAAAATGTGTGCTTCTGCTAAAAGAAGTGATGCTCAGGATGGAGCATTTAGACCACAAGGCCCAGTGCAATCTGTGAATTATCTACCAGGTCTCATAGTCTGAGCATCAGTTTCCTAACAGCCAAAATTTTTGAACTGTAAGATCAAACATAGTGGCAAGATATTGAAAGTAAAACATATTTCAATTCTCAAGGACAAGGCAAGTATATGCATACAAATTTTCAGAAGTGAAAAGCTACTTCACTATCCATGAAACTCTTTACTCAGTTGTAATAAAAGTCCAAAAGACAGATGAAAAAAATGGGGCTGGAGACCTTATTTCAATCAATTCTTTCAGTAACTTTCCTCAGTGTTGAGGGCCAAGGATTTCTGTTCATTGCTCAAAAATGTAGCTGATTTCACTCAATCTCAAATCAATTAGAGATTAATGAAAAGAGCAGGAAAAAATAGTATTTTCTGTGATTACCTAAAGTTTCTGTAAGAATGTATATAACCCAGTGAATAAAATTATCAAATACAGCATACAATACTTACAGTAGGAGCTCAGAAGTGAATGATCACCCCAGAAATTAAAAACTGGGATGACTGCATTGCCCTTTCCAATGACACTTGTAATTTCCTTCTCGTTCTCTAGGACTTGTAGTTTAATGAACACATTTGAATTAGAGGTTTGTACCTGCAATGTAGCAGTATGTGGGGCTTTGACTCTTACAAAATACCTAAAGAGGAAGAAAAAAATTACAGCAATATAACCAACTATACCTGATCATTCTTTTTTAGGCAAGTACCTAAATGTTGGGCTGCACTGGAAGCAAACAATTAAAATTGAGCTATGAATCAACTGTTTTCCTGGAATCTGATGGGCTAAGCTTCCTGTAGTGAAGTTTAGTGCAGTGAATCAACAAAGCAAGTGCTGTTGCTGAAAAAAGGGGTGGTCTAGCTATTTCTTTTTTTTCACTGCCTTATCAAATGTCCAAATAGACATTTAACCTCCCACTGTACTTTTATTTGTTAAATAACATTACCCAGGTCAGGGAACTGTATCATTAAAAAAATACCTGAGGGGAAAAAAAAGTTGCTTTCAAAAGGGTGGGGATATCTGCTTTGATAGCAGCAGCTACTTTGGTCAGCTTAAAGGACCATGACATTAAAAACCTGTAGAATTAGAGTCTGAGGACAAAATTAAAATAATTGTTATGTTGTGACCCATTGCTTTATGTATTACATGCTTTTTGTCCATAAATTGAAATTGTTACGACTAATCTCACCAAACAGGCAAAGAAGCAACCATACACAAAAAAATCCATCACCCTGACTTCAGCACATTTGGAGCTAAAAATATATTACTATCTTAAAATAATATTTTTTAAAAATTGGTTATATCAGAAGGAAGAAAGAATGAAAATCATCAAGAAAGACAGAGTTTTACAAAATTTTAGTTCATTTGTTATGTTTCCATTACATGCTTTCTTCATTCATATTGAAACTGATTCCATCTCTTAAAGAGAGCTCTATCTCAAGAATAATCCATTGGTTTGAAATACTGAAGAAAGCTTTCAGGAATCAGGATAAAATGTTTTGGAATTAACCTTCAAAATATACACATTTAATCAGCTCTAAGCACAGAGCCTGTCGTAGTGCAGTGTGTAATTCTTTGTGTAAAAACTTCAGTATAGCAATTTAGTAATGGTCAGTTCTGAACTCAGAAGGGATTTTAATGAACTTTAATCAATAAAAAAGGATTAATAACAACTATGTCACATGTTTATTAAATATATTCTTCTAAAAGATTCAGCAAGCTAAAATAAAACATATATAAATTTTTCTGCTGATACTGCAAGATGGAAATTAGTCTGATATATCAGGAAAAATATTGTTTTATTCCTGTATTAATTAAAGCTTTATCTTAATAGGTGAAAAAAAAATCAAACTTTGTCTTGTCTCCACCTGCAAAATCTTGATTTTAATACATATTTAATCCCCAGAAGTACTATGGAATTTCAGTAATTGGCATATGGAAAAGATTGAGCTTATAGAAATGCAAAATATTGAATTTTGATTTTAAAGTTATAGTTTGTGTACTTCACAAGCGTGCTTCATTAAGTAGTAGCAATATTTCACAAAATAACAACTCCACTAATCCAATGTTAAATTTCATAGCCTGTAAAATTCAGATATTTGCATCAACATTCTCGCCTTTTAAGAAAGAGGGAAGAACACACTTTCCTGGTAGGAATAATATAAATTTTATATATGTATATATATAAATTATATAATTTAAATAATTTTAATAATTAATTATTAATAATTTTATAATTTAAATATATAGATTATAAATTACTATAAATAGGAATAATATGAATTTTATATATATACATATATTTTATATATATATATAATATAAATAATTCCTGATAGGAATAATATAAAAACCAGAATTTATTCATTCTTCTCTCAATATTTACCTAAACAGTAGAAACTCATCGTTGGGTATGTAATACTCCTTCAATTGCTTAGTAGAATAGATGTTATTTACAGCCTCACGAGAGAGGAATGGAAGTGGGCTCTGGGAGCTGATGAAACGGAGCTTCCACTTCCCAGCTGCCAGGGGCTGGTCACCAGTGTGTGCTTCAGCCACAAAGGTGTATCCTTTCTGAGAGAGAAAACAAACCATTTCACGTGGCAATAACACTACTCAAAACGACTGCAGACAACACACTTTTTGTCCATTATACTTATTAATGTAATAAGATGTCCTTCATCAACAAGAATCTTACAACTCCTGTCTATTCTAACCTGTGAAGCATCTCTTATTTTAGCAGTTTTTATTTGGCGAAAAGTTACATAGCAAGTTAAATCCAATTTCATCCAACTGCAAAGCTGGCAGGATTTTTTAGGGGCAGATACAACCAAACTCCTGCAGTTACTTTCTAACCAAATTATTTGATGACCTAAAATGCTCCTTCATGCTTAGGCAGTGCAAAAGTAGGGGTGGATGAGTTTGCTGCATGGAAATTTAGAGATGAGATTACTTCAGTTTTCAAATCTTTCAAATTAACATTTACCCTAATTTAATAATGTCATTGCAGGTAAAGCATGAAATTCCAAGATATTAATCTTATTTTTATGAAGCTATTGATTTAAGAAAAAGTATTTCTGGTATTAGAAAATTCAAGTAAAAAATAATAAAAAATGCAACACACAATTAATAAGGCTGGTGCACCTAAGAGCATTAGGTGCTCTTATGAATCCTGAGAATAGGAATATGAGGAGCCAGGATATAACATAAGAAGTTTCAAACTTTGATAAATTTGTATTTGTGAAAATGAAGGCAATATGAATGTGATTACTTGGAAGGCTGGGGCAGGGAAAGGATATAAGGAGTGCAATGGCCACTTGTAATGTTACAGGGGAACTTAGAATTAAGTCCCTTCTTCAGGTACTCTGAATAGCCCTACTAAATTCCTATTTCAAACATTAAAGTTTCATGTTACACCCAAGAAATAGTCCAAATGAAAATTCTTTGAAAGGTGGTAGCTCTTTCAGTCCTCTTCTAAAATCCATTTAAAGAAATCAGCATTTACCAGCCAAAAACAGCTTTATTGAAAAATCCTTATAATAAATAGGGTTGTGATTTCAGGGCTATCCAATCATGCAGGGCTGTGACTCCAGGAATATTGAATATTTAGAATGAAATTAAAATAAATTATTCATGATTCCAATTTGTGCAATCGTAGCTGTAAGGCACTTTATAACCTTTAATCACCACAAGGTAATAGCAGCCACTCAGAGTAACCATTTAGGAGAATGCACTTATTTAAATATCTAGTTAAGCACAGAGTCCTAGGCCCCTCTGTTCTTATCCAGTACACCTGGAAACTGAGAAGGATTTAGCCAGATATTCAACTGCTTTCTGACAGCATGGGGTGCATGAGAAGAACAATTTCTCTTGTATACCTATTTATAAAATAGTGTTATACAATCTTAATGTTCACTATAAATATCCAGAAAATTTCAATTTAGGACCAAAAGATTGTTTGAGTGAGAACTTTCTGAATGCTACAAGCAATTAGAAAGCACAGTAACTGAATTTTGTGTCTGGTAGGAAGATCAAGGCACTACTAGAAAATAAAAATATAGATCCCAACAACCCCAATAAATTTATGTCTCTTTCCTAAAAAACCTTCGAGAGGTTTCATTACTTACTTAGATACCTTGTTACAATTCACTGTCTCTAGAATCAGAAAGGATTTTTCTAATATACCACCCAAACTAACTTTATGGCAGAGTAAGATGATTCCCTTACGTCCTTCTATGACCAGTCAAGACAAATAACTGAGCAGTGTCCTTGCTCAAATAGACTTCCATTTTTCTAGACTAAATATGGTGGTAGTGATGATTTCTTAAACCCTTATCTATGTAGGTCAGCTGAAGCTTGACTGCTTATCTCTATCCTTTTCTACAATCTGTTCAAAAGACTTGTGAATAATAAAGAAAATAGAATTTTAAAAAACCACCAAGAACTAAACCAAACTCAGCTGTATCCAGCACAGGAAAAAAACCCACTGCAAATAAGAAAATTTAATGCAACCCCAAAAAATCCAACTAATTCTAAGCAAGTAGCCAGTTTCTATCTAGGCTTTAATGTCTGCAAAAAGAAGACAGACTTTAGTGCTAGTGTGCAGATTTAATCTTTATTGTCAATCATTCTGAAATGAACTTTAGTGTGTTCCAGGAGTGTCTCTGCAGCAGAGAAACAGTAGCTGTTGACAGGATTCCTTTTTAGCTCTGTTGTAAATTGCTGAGCATAGTTTTGAAGTAGAACTGTTAGATGTATTTTTTCTAAAATGGACTTTTTATATAATAATACTGACATTTAAGAATTCAGACATACTGTATAATTTCATACTTGATGTTTTACATGGGTGACTATTTTTTACAGAATAATGTAATAAAAAATGTAACAATCAGATTAAAATAATACCATTGCATTGTATGTTTACTAATTGCAAAATGTCTTGTCAAAGTATCAATAGAGCTTGTGCAGGTCCACTGAAACAATAATCAGCTATTTAGAAATAGGAAGAAGACAAGCTAAATTGCAGGGAATAAAGTTATATTCTTACTGAGGAACTCAGGAGCTCAGTGATTGAGAAATGCAAAAAGAACAAGCAGAAAAATACAGCAATCCTGCACAATTCTGTCTTAATACTCTAAAAATCACTCTTTACTGCTATAAACCATTAGTTTAGCAAACAGTAACAGAAATGTTGCTTTAAGAGGGGACTTCTTCAATAGGGAAGATCAGGAATCCAATAAAAAGGGCCATTTTCATTAGTAATTGACAGAATCACTGAGGCTACTGTGCTGTACCCATGGGGGAAAGGATGGACACGTATCACTCCTTATTCAAAATGGTTATGGCCACAAGTTAAACATTGGTACAAGGTTTATTGTGCTCACTGTTATGCAGGATAAACAAGAAAAACCCCCAAAACAATAGCAGCTGGAAAGAGTACAAAGGAGAGGGTAATCAGAAGTTCACTAATAAATGTTCAGCACAGAAGCAGGTCAGTGGTGGTCTCTGTTCAAACTTGCTAATAAATAAGCATGTACTTTTAAGTAGAACACTATTCATAGCTAAAAATCTCCACAGAATCTGGGCATTTGCTATTATTTTTAAAACTATACTTTTCAGAACAACTTCTTGCATGTACCTTATTTTTGGGATAAACATGAGGTGCGACTTTGAAAAAGGCATGTGGCATTTCCTCCTGTGTGTCATTATCAAGAACATGAAGTCTACAGGAAGGGATCGTGGTAAACACCTTTGTCAATATAAGCATGTCTTCTGGGACAATAAATATTTCTCTAAAAAAAAATTAGATTATATCAAAATTATTTTCACAAATAAAAGGAAATGTGTAACACAAAGCAAAAATATGTCATGGTTTAACTCCAGACAGCAATTGAGTACAAGGCAGCTGCTCACTCACTCCTCACACTCAACCCACCTGAGGGAAAGAATCAGAAAGAAAATATAAATCTCATGTGTTAAGAACAGTTTAACAATTGAAACAAAATATACTAATAAATATTCTAATAATATTAATATTTTTAATTATAAGGAGAGGGAGAGAGAGTAACAGAACCCAAGAGAAACAAATGATGCCCAATACAATTGGTCACCACCCACTGACTGATGCCCAGCCTGTTCCTGAACAGTGATCAGCCCCTTCCAGGTAGTTCTCCCCCAATTTATATACTGAACATGAAATCCTGTGCTATGGAACATCCCTTTGGCCTCTTCAGGACAGCTGTCCTGGCTGTGCTTCCTCACAGATTTTTGTGCACCTCCCAATGGCAGAGCATGAGACACTGAAAAGTCCTGACTTGGGCTAAGCACTCAGCAACCAAAACATCAGTGTGTTATCAGCATTATTCCCACACTAAATCCAAATACACAGCACTTTACCAGCTATTAGGAAGAAAAGTAAGAAGAAATGAAGAAGAAAATGAACTTTGTCCCCGTCAAAGCCAGAGGAAGTATACAGCAGAATTTAAGGAAAGTAGACAGAGAAGAAGTAAATTTTGAAGCAGGTTAGTGTAAAACTGCAGTGTATCAACACTACTTTCCCATAAGGGTTGTACAGGGCTCTGTGAAACTCACCTGAAAACCAGAAACCATGCATTTGGTGGTTGATCATCATATGTTACTGCATAGTCAGTGAAATACATCTTACACCATTCATCTTCATAGCAAGGAAACTTTTCAACTGAATTACAGTTTCTTTTAAACATTTCTCTGGAAAGCAGAAAACAAGATAAAGACTTAAATTTAATCAGGATGGCATATACAAATATATATATGACTTTTACTTATGCTGATCATGAAGAACATTACTTTGTGCATGAATGTAAAACAACATCATAAAATGTGGTACTAATGTTTCTCTAGTAGCTTTTTATTCTTAAATAAAAAAAAAAATCATGGAAGGATCAGCTCTTTCAGACTTCATGGCAAATATATGCATATATTTCTATCCATCAGTCTACGCACGACCATAGCTGCTTCTAATATCCCAAAATGTTATGGCTTCTACAAAACTTTACCTCTTCCTTTTTTCTTTTTTTTTTTTTTTTTTAATAAGTATCAGCATAGCTTAGTTGTCATCTTAAAGCTGTGGAATCATCAGGAGATTAAAATGCCTTTATTTAGTTTTAAAACTTTTTGGAACAACAAAGGAATAAAAGCAAAACTTTTTGCCCGAGACGCTAGATTGTTATGTTAAATGGAAATCTGTCAGCTGCTAAAAAAAATTAAGCACAAGCACATTAGCATGATTTTAACATTCAAATATATCCCTCAGGACAATGCCTATGAACCCCATAAGTTTTAAAAGTCTGAAGGCAGACTAAAAACTGCATCTCATCTTTGCTGATGTAGAGATGCTGCAATTCTAAAATGGATGGTTAATATTTGGAACAAGGCTGTGGTTGCAAAGTCCCAATCCCATCAATGTCCACAGGTTTTACAGGATTAGAAACACTAAGAAGTGATATAAAATTACACCTGGTGTGAGTGTTGCTCAAATTGCTGGTTATAAGGAGTGAGGATTTATATCCACAGGCAGTAATTATTGCCATTTGCACTCCTCACCCCTGGAAGAACTGATTTACTGCTAGATCAGTTGTGTGAACACTTGCAGAGAGATTTTTTAAGGACTTAATGGAAATATGTCATCCCCAAAGAGTGTCAGGCTTGCAAATGACTTAATGAACACTGTTGAAATTAGAATAACTGTCTTTCTGTAATAAAATATCAGGGAAAGCATCTACCTAGAAATATGTCTACTTTCCTTCAAGCAAATGCAACAAACAAGAAACCATATGAGATAATAAACTGTGTACAATGAAATAGTTTAGCTATCTCCTTTCTGTTAACCACGATTCCTTAACAGATAGCACAAATCAAAAAGGTTCTTTAAATTAACTGGTTAACTGCTTAACTAAGGAATCAGTATCACATCTATAATTATGGAACAGCCTAGCAAATAATGAAAAACTTACTTACAGGCAAAAGGTAATATTCTAGCTCAAATTGTAGAAAAAAATCTGTAACATCTAAAAATTAGATTTTACTCATCTAAGGTACACAGAATAAAGCATAGCATATATTTAGTAAAAACATTTAATCCCTTCCATCAGAGTTTTGTAATTTTGGCACTAATAGTACTCTTACCATGTTTATTTTGTGAAATAGCAGTTTATGACAATTGCCTGCGATAAAATAGTTTGAGTTTTTGCATGATTACCTCAACAATGTTACAGCACACTGTTCAAAATTTAACTCAATCACAGTCCATAGGTTTTTCAAAGTTTGTTCAACATCAGTGTTTTCTTTAGTGCCTAGAAATAATAAAATAAGTTAGAAAATATAACCTCCAGTTTTGTTATTGTTCTAAATTTACACCTGCCAAATACTTTTGAAAAATGCCACCTGCACAAGTGAATTGTCTTATTTATTTGGAGTTTTACAGAAGTCTCACTGAGCTGAAACCTGTTTTCTCCTTTGACAGAGTATATTCCATTCATCATCATCTTGTACTTTTCAGCACTCCTACAACTGCAAAAATGATGTGATCAATATTTTCTCCAATTTACAGTTTTTTCACTGTAACATGTTGTAGTGATATGTGGCAATCTCTGTCCTCAGAGATTTATTTAACTTCAGAGTTATTTAACTTTAAAGCTATTTAAATTTGGAGTTTATTTAACTTTATTAAACTTTATTTAACTATTTAACTCCCAGCAACTTTCATTTGCAGATACCAGGAAGAGGTAGGGATGTACCTAAACTATCTGTGTGGCTAAAAGGAAAAGAATTGGGCAGCTTCAATGGATAATTCATCCCACCCATGTTGGATAACTCAGATAACAGGATGTGTTGTCATCTCAAGGTGTCTGCTTCTATCCACGGAATGCAGATGAAAGACCAGATGGTTTGAGTTTAAAGTTTTCAGTAGTACAGCACAAATCTTGGTTTATTCCAACAAATAGCTTGTCCTTTTAAAAATAAATGCCACTTTTTCTAACTTGAATATGTCCTGATTCAAGTCACAAGCTTTGGATCTCAGCCTAACGATCCTGTTACTATCAAATTCCTTTTCTTGTGTGGGTACTCAAAGATTATAGCAAAGTCTTTTTTTCATCTGGTCTTCCTGACATTACAAATTAACAACCTATAAGTTCAAGGCCTATATTTAATCCTGACCCTTACAACTCTACTCAGAATTTCGTGGTTGTTATTTTTCTTTCTTCCTGGACTGTGGACACTGCACATGGAGACAGTATTCCAGCTGAGATAATAGAACTGCTGAATAGGAATTGTGCTGCAAGCCTGGAACTGCTCTGTGAGATTCCTCCATCTATATCCATGAGAATGAAGGATAGGATCAGTGCAGTGTCCTTGGAGGACAGCATCAGACTCTGATACTGTGTGTGTTGCACTGATCACTCATTATGATGCTTAGGTTCTTCTATGATTTCCTTTATATTTCCAAAAAAACCCCCAACATTTAGCCCAGCTCTGACCTAAATTGACATTAATTTAAATTCTGGTTTAGTTTCTATGAAACTTAGGGGTGCTGTATCTTTTGCATACTTTTAGTATCATATGTGCTGACTGGTGCTTAGGTGTACTTAAGAGAATTGTAAGTTCTATTTCATTAGTTCCAAGTAATTTTACCTACATGTTAATTAGTAAAAAACTCTTTACAGGAACGATTTGAATAAGATGAAGTATGAAACATTTTTGAAAGGCATTTTTAAATGACACACCTGGTTCTCTGCTTTTCAGTATTTTCCTAATGTAGGTCCTTCTCCAGATGGCTTGAATTTTGACAGCTGCTGCTTCTTCTTCAGATGTGGGAGTTTGGTTCTCCCAACTACTAAGGGATTTCTCTTCACTGCTCTCTGAAGGAATGGGAGAATGAGCAGCATCAACAGAGCTGCCTGCAATGAATTTAAAAAGAAAAAAAGCCCAAATAAGCACAAAATAGCAAGAGGGTGATTTCAAGCATAAAACTTTTTAAATGAAAATATCACTCTTGAAATTTTGTTTTTATCATGATAAAATCAGAGAAAATTTACTGTATAATTACACAAAGTTAAAATGTAAGCTACTTTGCTAATTCCAAACACTAAATAATTTAATTTTTCTCTTCACGGATAGCTATTGCAGGACATATTTTAGAATCACTTCTCCTACTGTAATTTCAAAATATTCTTCCAAACATGAAACAAGAAGATTTGATACACTAAAGTCTGCCTCTGTACACGGTTTAAAAGAGCTTCACAAGATTTTAAGTACTTCTGTCTCTCAATCTGATAATTTTATTTAGTAATAATTTAAACATCAGTGTTTTTCAAAACATTTTGTTGAGCCTTACTAAATAAGCTATGGAATAAGGACATATTATATTGGAATAATTGGAATAATGGAATAAAAAATTGGAATAATGGAATATAATAACGATTTATTGATGATAAAGGGAGAGTTCTTTTATCTGACTGACTTTCTGTTACCAAGGAGTTTTGAAGTGGAACAGAAATTAGTAGGTTCTGAGAGGTTATCAATGATCTCTTTGAAGGCATTCTTGCCTAAAATTAGAATCCAGGGAGCCAGGACTTAGGGAAGGGAATGGGGAGCAAAACACCCTGGCCAGTGCCAGGGGGGTAAGTTTGGAACTGCAGGCAAAGGGAAACAAAGGGAGCAAGACAGCACGATAGGAAGGAAACAGTGCTGTAAAAGGAAGTGCCAACAAACAAAAAGGAGAAGAGGAGTCTGCTTGAAAAATGTAGACAACATTGCAGGCAAACAAACTATCTTAAGATACTGCTTTCATCACCCAGATCACACATTTCAATCTAATCACTTTTACTCACTATTGCTAAATCTGGCTGTGTTCTCAAACCATCATTTCTCATCACCATTGCATTGGCAAACGCTAGAAAGCCTCTTTAATATTTGGGGACTGAAAGATTAGACAAACCCACTTCAATATAAACCAGATTAGAACTCAACAATATGAATGGCACTACCACTTTTGTAAAAGAGAAGCATATAATCAATCACAGGATAATGCAGACTGGAGTGGACCACTGCAGGTCATTTGGTCCAATCCCACATCCAAAGCGGGATGAATTTAGAATAGGTTGTGTTCTTGAATGTTCTTGAATGTTCTTGAATAAATGTCCAGTCCATTTTTTAATACTTACATAATCATGGAGACTTCATAATTTAATTTTCTTTTCCAATTTTTGACTAGCCTCATGAAGAAAAACGGTTTCCTAATATCCAACTGGAATTTAACATGTTCTAAGATGTGTCCTGTCTCTGCACCTCTGGAAAGGTTTTGCCTCTCCCCTTCATTTATTCACCGTTGTAACATACGTCAAAATGAATTTGTTCAATCTACAAGCTTGTCTATTTTACAATTAAATAATGCAGTGCCGAGATGACTTCTGACCTCAATAATCATTGTTTTCACAGAAGGGAAATAGACTTCAATTTTCAGCATGTGTTTTAGCTCAGAAGAATGAGTTCTGCTGCAGAGCCTACATTCCCCATATAAGGCAAAAGAATGTATTATAAAGTAAAAGTTGTATATATGGACATACAGATTGACCTAATAAGTAAGAATATCCTAAAATAGAACAGAAATCAGTAATATAGAAATGTACACACAAAAAGTATTGGTCTGGTGTTGCCCTATGAATCAGCTGAAAACTTCATCCACTGAGGATGCCAAGTGGACTCCATAACTAGAAATACCTATATCTCTATAAATAAAACATTTCATTTGTGAGGATAAAGAATATATGGATATGCATGCACTTAGTTAAATGTTAAACTGTTTCTGAAAACACAAATATCAAAAATTTGGATGGACTGTCACACAGAAATCAATTCCATTTATAGAAACTGTCAAAAGTTACTGCAGATCAAGCTAAAACCCAAAAATTATGAGTATGTATTCCTAAAGTATATATTCCTAAGGAGTTTCTTTTTTGTTCTAATTTTTTATACAATGTCTTAGGAACAAAATTATTTTTCTTTGCAATATTTAAGTCAAAATAATGAGGTCTAAATTAAATATTCTGATCTTTAAAGGTTTTTTTTTCCTTCACATTTCTTAATATTTTTTCTTATAAGCAGAGAAATATGTACTCTGAAATGCTTGACTCTATCAATATTGAACTAGTGAATGCTGTAAATCAATCAATATTAAACTAGTGGATGTTTCAAATTTGACACTATGATTGAACAGAGATTTGTCAAAAATCTCTGACACGTCGTAGCTGTTAATCAGAAAACACCTTGCTAATAATAAAACTGAAGCTTTCAAAGCAGCCTAGCAAGGCTTTGTTCACCATAAAATCACTGCAGTTTTCTTGGAGGCAATGTAACAATGACCTTTTTGAAAAAGGAGTATTTTGCATGTACTCAAGAGGCACTTTACATAGTCAACCAAATAATGCCCAACTTCCCCTCAGCCCTTACAGGACCCTTGCCCTTGGTAAATCTTGAGATTAATTCAGCACACAGTGGAAAATGAATATGCCAACATAAAATGGAAGTTGTGTTTCAAAATAGGCTCAGATTTAACCTGATATACTGGAAGACAAAAATATTTCATTTATCTGTTACGGGAGTTTATTTACACTGATGTCTGTTAGGTTCCAAAGGGTTACAACCTCAAGTTTTGACAAGATTTGAGCAACAAACCTGACAATGCAGAACTGCTAATTGGGCCAGGGCAATAAGCTGATGCCAACCCTTCTAGGCCTTTCTACAGTGTAGTTTTTAACTGGCTTTTCCTGCTATCTACTTGTCGTTCCTTGACATTTCACTTGGTTTATTCTTTATTTCTTTAGGGTTCTGGATGGAACCTGAACAAAAGCATGGATTTACTCCAAAGCAACCTTTATTAAGTAGGGCAAAAAGTCAACAAAGGGCAAAAAATGTCCTATGTCAATAAAACCAAAGGGAAACAATTACCTTTCTGCTCCCATAGGGATCTCTTGTAACTTAATTCTAGAAAAAAAATAATTTTAAAGGATATCTTGGACACTGGAGGAAACAAAACTGAAAACAGAACTGAACAGAACTAAACAGTTCTGAAACAGAACTTTCTTTCTCCATATATTTATTCCACTTTTTTGATTCACTGCCCAACTCCTAAAAAATGTTCTGTCACAGTGGATCTCAAACTTTAGTAATTTATATGAGATCTTTGCTACAACCTGTCAACTGAGCTAATTATTCGAATCTATTTAAAAAATGTCTTCTATTGCTGACAAGTGTTAAAGGTTTTTTTTTTTTGAATACTGAAATCAGTAGCACAGTCATCTTTAAAAATTTGACAGGTGTTGTTTACTTCAAGTGGTGTGATAAATGTCCATATTCTGACCCTTGTAACATACTCTTGTCATGGGATGCAATTCTCTGAAAAATACCTGATGTCTCACAGAAGAATAACCTTCAGAACAGAGGAGATTCAGAGGAAAGTTCCCAGTAAAGAGAGACAAGTATATGTACTTGTGCTTTCTTAAAAGGAGAGAAGTATTACAACGTTGTGTCAGTAGTCAGTAAAGATATTTATGTAAATTTTAATTTCGTTTTTTATACCATTTTTCCAGAATAAACTGACTAATTAAAAGGAAGCTAGTGTCATTGTGTTTGACCAAGTAGAAACACTTTATATTCTGTAAGTTTACAATAGACAAAAGAAAAGCTAAGTCCCCATAAAAAGCTTTTAAATGGTGATCATGTCTCTTCCCACCAATCAGATAAATTATTTTTCTGTTGTGATATGAAAAATTATACATAAGGCTTTTATTAATCAATTGAAGGCTAATATTAATAGATAAAAAAGTTACAGAGACTGAAAAATAAGTCCTAAAATGGAGAAGAGCCATATCTTTGGTTTCCAGGCAAACTTAATTGTAACTGCGTCTGCCTCCAGCCTGCATAAAAAATGAAGCAAAGAAACAGTGGGAAGAGAATTATCCCTGCTTTTAATAAATGTGTTGGCCTTCCAATGGCTCCTCTCCATTTCTTTCAGGTACTCAGCACACCCTAAGCACGGGCTGGAGAAGAGGCAGATGGTGCTGTAGCCATTCCATGCTACCTTAGCCAGGCAACACAATTACATCCCAAATAGCAAGCTCAAAAAACAATCAACCAAGCAAGCAAGCAGGAAAACAAAGATTAAAATACCCCTTCCCCCCAAACAAAAACCTCTCCACCCATCACTAAGAAATAGTTGAACTTTCAATGAAGTTACTAACTTGAGTCTTCTTTTACTCTCATTTTGTGAACAATATATGCATATAAAGGTCTTTTCAAATGATAATTTGAGCAAAAGTGATGAGCTGCAGTACATCAGGTAAAAAAATGTAGATGTTTGTTAATGTTTGGCAATACTGACAAATGCAACTCAAGGAAGATAAAGGGCAGTCTTATAAATTAACAAAGGGTAAACTTACTTTCTGGAACAAAGAAAAGGAGCATTTCTATTCTGAAATGAGCCTCAGATGTGCTGTCAGCACTAAAAGCCCTAGGTTTAAAAATTAACGGTGCCTACTTAAGCAAGAAAAAACAAGAACAGAGAAGAGTTGACTTCCCTGAAAATAAGAATGGGCAGATATATTTGAAGTGATTAGCAATATCAATACGTTACCTGAAAATACAGTGTCATCCCCAGAAATATCAGTGTCTTTAAAATCCAAAGTGAAGGACCTGAAGGCAAATTGATATCTGGAAAGATCCTTCTTGTCTAATACAGATTTGATCAAATACCAAAATGCATTATTGAAAACCTAAAATCGGAAAGAGGAAAAGCATTCAAAGAATGATTCATTTTTAAAGACTGATTTATCCTGCTTTTCATTATTGTTTCAAAAACTGTTCCCTGCTTCTCTTACCAAGCATAAATTAAGTCTTTAACTTCCTTTAACAAATACTGCATCTGAAAATTAACCCCAACTGCAGGATTACAGTGCTTCAATACAACAATCAAAAGAAAACCTGTTTCATGCCTGGCTTATAAAAATAAGAAAATACAACTTATTCTACAGTGTGAGTGTTTATCACCCAAAACCATTCTACTGGGTTATGTGTAGGGGGTTGATGGCCTCATACCAGAAGTCAGAAGAACATTTTATAATTGCTATCATGACAATTAGACTTGTAAACTCAAAGTTGGGGAACAGAGACTGACAACTGAATGGGAATGCTTTCTAGATTAGGAGGTGCCACAGCATGGGTAGATTTGGCTCTATTTTTATTCTTTGACATATTGATGTTCTTTAAAGATCAGAAATCCAGTCTCTTCCTCCCTCACTCCTAGTAGATGGGAATTTTAGAGTGTTTTCAGAACTTGTTTCATAATCTGAGTGGAAGAACATAGTAACAGCTACTGGAAAAGACATGATTTTTCTCTTTCACTGTCCTTAGTTTCAGATTTTTCTGCTTTCTGGAAACATTTTCGTTTATTTTAATACTAATAAACATGTCCTTTATTTTTGAATTTGTAAGACTAGGGAAGAAAGAATATAGCAGATTCTTTCTTGCATTCAGAATAATTTTTCACTGTTTGTATTAAAGATAGATAATTTCCGTATTTTCATTCTTGAATCACTGTCAGCACAGTGCCTTTCATATATCCAATTTCTGTCTTTTTATTCTTTTTCAGCTATACATTGGTCTTCTTAGAGGGGGAGAGATGAAGAGCTATGTGTGTTTACGACTACTGAATTTTTCTCAAGGTCTTTAAGTTTTGCACATATTTCATATGAGCATATGTATTTAAAATGCGTATATTCCATTGCTGAGTTCAAACCAATTTTTTTTTCCTGGTGGACTTGGCATGAAAATTACCTCTTTTTTGGGTGGTGCACCTGTAATCATTCTTTATTATTTTTGTTGCTTTGCTGAATTTGAGCCTGGTGTCAAGCCCATGTATAAAAGTGCTACCTTAGGTGTTCTAATTTTTAATATCAGTTATTACAAAAATATTAAACCCTTTCTTCTATTCAGACATCTAAACTGTACAGCTTAAACATTGTGAGCTTTCTAGTATTTAGATGAAAATAAATGAATCTGGAATATATAAGCTACTGACTGTAGAAAAATCAAGTTATAGCAATATTATCAACATTTTCATACACATAAAAATTAGTGTATCTTCTATAAAAAAATTTTTGTTGCGATCTTTTTATAATATTCAAAAGCTATACCTTACAGATCTTTAGAAAAGTGTCATGTTTTCATCATGTATCTTTAATTTATCATACATACAGAGCAGAAAAGTTAAGTAAGAATGCTGCAGTTTCAAGAAACAAAGAAAACCAACTAAAAATACTGTGAGCAAAAGAACTCATTACTGCCTTCAGAAATATAAGCTGTAATAATGTTTTCCTGTTCCATCAACATTAGGCACAGAAATGAACCATTAGACTTTTCTGCATTTCAGGTAGTAGTTTTTAAATTCAAAACGAAGTTGTAATACAAAAACAGGTCATAGTTTCTGCCCCAAAGTATGCTAAACTGGATTGACAAAAATAGACTCAATTCAGAATGTGCTACTCTGTGCACATTGAAACTTTCCTTCTTAAGAGAAGATAATTATGGTACAGTTGCAAGTTATGCCATTTACACTTTATAATGAAAGCCACATTCAGGGCATGCAGGTGGTCCTTGTTAAATGCACAGGAATTGTTTTGAGTAGAGCAATGAGAATGTTAAGCAGTTATCCAGCTTCTGTAGCTTTTAGATATGCATTCATTAAAATTGTTTGTTCACCTTGACGTTTTCTTTAGCCATTTTAGTTCCCTGGAGGCCAGGAGGACAATGAGATGCTTCCAATTCCTTCAAGGCTTTAGGAAGCTCATCCTTCCTGCTGAAATTATTTATCACATTTCCAACAGCTTTCAGGATAGCTGTAGCCTGTTCTATAAATCGAGAGCTCTCCTGGGGGGAGACAATAAACCAACCATCGTTAGAAAGATTGTTTTAGGATTTTCTTTTGTTTTCTTTCTGGGCTATGACAGAATACAAGCTTTTTTTCTGTAACGAAGTAAAAAAATTTCCTGGATTCATGCAGTTGTTATTATAAACTGTAAAATCAATCACATCTCTGATATTCAAAAGCATATAAAATTGTCACTGATTTTAGCTAGTGAAATAAATAACTGGCACCATAAGACATATCTATTCATTGCTTTATTTTTCCTATATTATTAGTTCTAGGAAATTTAATCAAAAGTAAGATCCATATAGAGACTTTCTACTGCAGTGATAATAAGATTGTCAGCTGTAGTGCTCAGCATCTTCTGTTATAAAAGGACAAATTAGTATTTGTATCCTGCTGAAAACTATGATCAAATACATGCTGCCTAAAGCATCATTAATCTTCATCAGGATTTCTGAGCAAGAATGTGGACACTTCCCTGCAAATGAAAGTCTGCAGAGAAATTGCTGTCTTCAAAAAGAAGTGCAGAGAAGACCCAAGGATAAAATTCTGCTTTATTTTCTGGATGATAAATAGCTTTTCATCCAAAAATTGAAGGCAAGGGGATAGTACAGGCACAAGATATTTTTAATGCCCCAACTTCTTATATTTAAACTTCTTTATTTCAATAAATGTAATAAACTTGCACAAGCTGTTCTAGTACTCTATTATTAGTATATGTACTTTACACTGCTATGTAAATTTGCTGTTACACTCACCTTTTAAAACACTTTTGCATAAATGTTCTCTAGAAACTATATTCCCTCTCCTCAGGGACCTCAACAAATATTTGGGCCCACTGCTTGCTAAAGAAACCTTGAAAATATGGATGACAGTGGTATCTCTCTGGATTATGGACAATGAAGAACAAAAGCTGTAGTAATTTCTCCCCTGGGCCTCTTAGCTATGAAAAGTTGTTTGATTAAATTGCTCATTTTAGATATAAAAGCTGCCCTGGGACCCGGTGAGTACTAAGCAATCTCATGGGACAAAACATACTTCAAGGATGTGAGAATTTATTTAATAGGCAGGAATTTTTAATATTAATTAATATTTATACATGTATTTTATGACATGCCTCAAAAAGTGAGTTATGTGCTACTCTGACTTATGTATTTCAACAAGAGTTTTTCTGATATTTTATGCTGCTCTTCTATGTAAACCACAATACTACCCAATGCTAACTTAGGTATTTATGTAAGATAACTTTTGCAATATACATCCAGTATCTGTTGTGCTGTAAAACACGTATCTTTAATGTCTTTATTAATTTCATATTAAAATTAATACCATACAATTGAACATAATAATTATAAATGGAAATCCAATACTACTTCATTTTAATTAATATTCAGAAGAACTGTTATCTGTTGTTGATTAGTCACTGTGTGTACCTTCTGAAGAGCTGGCATCACAACATCCTCCTCTCCAAAGACACAGGGCACCATGGTGCACAGATGGATGTGGTGCCCCATGGGACACCTCACTGTGAAGAGCAGTATGTGTCGCCTAAAAGCAAGAGAAAAAAACCCAACCAACTTTTCCTTTTAAATTCCAGCAATTCTTAAGCTTTTCTTTCCGTGCATTTGGTAATATCATTGTCAGAACTGCATTTAGCTGGAGAAGCTTGTCCAGGCCACAGCTTCAAAGTGTTAACCAGAAATCCAGCAGTGAGAGTAAAAAAGGAGAGTTAATGCCCCCCCCACACACTGGTATTTTTTAATTACATCTTCTTTGGACTGAAATTTAAATGCCCCAGAGCCACTAGCTGACAGTGGGAAGAGAGTGCCTCCCATGTTTAACAAGTGACTTCTCTTTTGGAATAAAACAGGGAAGTGGTCAATAAGCCCATTTGTCTCCCACACCTTTTGTAAATTAAATCTGACTGAAAGCCTCCTGTCCCTGACTGGAGTAGAGAGAATCAAAGGTGGGAAGCTCATAAATTTGAGATGATGGTATCTCTGTTAGCTTTGAAATTTACAGGTGCAAAAAGATGCACATTTTTGGCCTCCCTACAGTACAGAGAGGTACAGCTTTTAGAAACTACACTAAGAAAAAGCATGTGAATGCAGTCTATAAACATAATAATAACTATTCCAGTTTTAGTCTGAATCACAACAAATAAAAAGCGCTATTAAAGATCTTTGATTTAATTTCAGTATGCTAGTGTTGTGTTATTTTCTTTCTATGCCTATTCATTTGACACCTTACTTAATCTTTTAAAAATACATTTTTTTTATCTCTTTGAGATGAAACTGGTGATTTTCTCTTTTTGGAAAAGTAGAAGGCCTCAGTAAATTCGTCAGGAACGTTATGCTTATGACAAGACATGAAGGTGTCGTTTTCCTGGTTTCCCTGGAGGGATTTTCAGAATATAACAAATCAAGGGATCTTACTTTTTATCTCTTAATTTAAACAATCAGCCAATGCCCCACCCTGAATATTTAGCATTAAATGCAAAGAGAAAAAAATCACATTAAGCAGTATATGAATGGGAAGTAAGATATGCATGACTTAATGGATAATGTTAAAATTTCTCCTGTCATATTTCATAAATCTTGTTTCAAAAAAGGCATTGAAACCTCCTATGGTATCATCATGCTTTTACAGTTCTACTAAAAATGCTAATTCTTACATTTTTCTTGCTACTCCAGGGAACATTTCAAATCATTCTAGTTAGAAACGCTTCTACGTATGAATTTGTAGGAATTTAAATCTCTTTTTTAGCAATTCAGTCTGATTTTTCTAGTTAAATGCTCTTAAGGGAGAGTAAAGAACTCAGAATCTTTATAAAAGTTTCGGTAAATTCACAGCAATTTGGCAGTCTTACCAAATCCTACCTATCAACTAGTTTGGCACTCCAAAAACTTTTGTTTTAGGAGATAAACTCTTACTGTGTTACTGTGTAAAGTAAACAATGATTTCAAGCCTTAGCTGCAGAGTCAGGACAGAAATGAAGCCTCACACATACCCAACAGGGAGATTTACCACAGTAGCTTTGGTTGCAGATGTGTGCAGCTTTAACACGAGTTTCCCAGGAGTCACAGATTTCCAAGAGAAACGTTCAACCTTCAGCACACCCGTTGAACATTCTTGTTTAGTACCTACATCAACAAAACAACAAAAAATACAACTCACACAATATGGGGAGGGTGAATAACAAAAACATTCAGACACATCCGTGCAGAATCTGTAGCTACTTCACACTTATTTAAGTGTATTCCTGTAGACTTTGCTAACACAGAAAAAACCAGTTATTTAAAATGCATTGGTGGCACAAAATATGGTTTATTTGTACTATTTGCTGGAAAATAACATTTAAAAGAATGTGTTACTAAGATGTATAAATCAGACATCTTCCAAGTCACTTAAGGCTGCTGTAAAACTCCATAGGAATCCTTTCTGTCCACATGCAAAGGAAGCAACCAGACATAAAAAACTTATATTTATTTATATTTGTAGCTTATAGTCTAATTATTTTGACAGAATAGTCAGTTTGGTTTTTTTAAGCTTTCTTTTAGTTCTCTCTACACCACTCTAGATGCACTAAAATTACACCCATGTCCAGCGTTTAAATATCTGATTAATCTAAGCCAGCTACCATAAAATGCCTTAGCTTTCCTGAATTCCATGCTGTGTTTTTCATTAAATACAAGGGATTTCTATTTAAATCATTCAAGTTGCTAGATCTTGAAAAAGCTGGCTTTAAATGTACTGGAGAGCTTATTGTGAACCAGTTCAAAAAAACTTTCAGAAATACACTTTGGTTATATTGCTGTTTTTGCTGCATTATGATCAGCTAAGGCATAAATTAGCTTGCAAGAATGGAATCTGTGGAAAAGAAACTCCAAGAAAGACAAGGAAATCCATTCCAGAAATATAAAGATGAAAAGCTTCCAGCAAATCATAATAAACAGCAAAGGGAGAGATCCTTTCATGAAAATGTTCATCATCAATATGAAATAATGACGAAGTATTGCTTGAATATTAGTGTATTTCTTAAAATCAGTTTGACTATTTCAAACTATTGCTAAACTCTGAAACTGTGTCCAAGCACACAAGAGACAAACACAACAGCACAGACGTTTTCAAGAATAGGAAAATACATTAGCAGGTACTTTTCCATGTTGGCCTTACCTTCAGTTGAATACCAGTGCACTAATGCAGAAAAGCTAACCAGGATTTCCACGGGCATCAGACTGTCCACAAGTAAATAATAGAAGACTTTGTCATCTGTAGACTGTGTAGAAAAATGGACATTTGTTCATCTTTCATTTTCACTGAATGCTATCTGACTGGCCTTATATAAAGTAGGACTAAGACTTCCAATATGGTGATCTTAGTTGTGGTATGGGAAGCAAGCAATTAATTGTCACTACTTCTCCCAAATTTCAGACAGGTTATTTTAGCCCAGAGCCTCATGCTGCATGTATAATAATGTTCAGTTAAAGCTAAAAGGAAACAGAATGGTTTTTGGCATGAGAATATACCTACTTTTATATTATATTCATCAAATACACCTCAGTGTAGTAGTTGTACTTGCCAAACAGCAATTTACAGAGAACCAAAAATTTTGTTTCGTGCTGCAACTTTCTGATTCAAATTAATTAAAGAAAGCTTGAATGAAATAAGTACTCTTTTAATTTGTAGATATGAGTGACCCCTCCTCATAAAGGGGTTTTTCTCCTACAAAACTCTATGGGGGCAACATCTTTCACTCTCAACTTTAATAGATAATTCCTATGCCAATATTAGAAACTACAGAATGATTCTACTGTACCTAGAAATTTTTCAAAATCTAATAGTGAATGAGCTTCTTTCTTCAGAACTGTGACAGTACATATCTTCCTGGATAGTCCAGAGTCATATACAGGCACTTTTTTGTATTTTTATCTTCTTATCATAATATGAAAATGTTCTTTTATAAGCACGAAACGGAATTTACCTAATACTGTAAACATCTCATCTCTTTCAATGTAAGAAATCAGAACGGTTTTAGGGCAAAGGGTTAAGTTTTTTTGGGCACAAGAGCACACAGGCTCACAGTCTTAATGCTGATTATGGCTTATGAAAGTATATCGTGCAGTCATTAGGAAAATCTCTTCTGATGTGATTACAGAGAGGTGGGAAATTGCAGGTGCACTACAATTATGAAGCATAATCCATGTAGTTAACACAGCACAGGATTTTACATGAAGTTCACGCCTGGAGTTTACATTTTGGTGCTCTACAATTACACTTCAGATACACTACATAATAAGAGCTGGAACAGGATATTCAAGCATGTTGAATAAGAGAATATGAATGACAGGTTTAAAGAAATTCCATTATTTCAATGCAACTAAAGAGTATTTCTAAATCCCTGCAACAGGATGCTGTAACAAGCAAAATGACTTAGCATTTAAAGAGAAAATGGAGGGTTATGCTAAACAGACTCACAATTTGGGTTTTAGGTGGCAGGTGAAGATGAAGGAGAATTGAAGGGCAGATTCTGTAGCTGAATGGTCATTAAATTCGATTTAGACATCAAATTGTTAAAAGGTAGTTTTAAATCAAAATAAAGAGCAGGTGGAGATTCGATTCACTATCAATTTTCTTTACATTAGCCATTTTTGTTACTGGGCAATGGCATTCCACAGCATTTTTTCCTTGTCTTAAACACACACACATATATATCTATATATATATAATGCTGAATATTTGCTTGAAAACATACATTTGTATTAACTACAGTAATCTTAATGCATTATTTTTTTTTCAGTAATAGCAGTTCTATGTGATCCACTGATATCCTTTAGGATATATGTATTATCTAATTATGTACGACTTTGACAAAAAAAAAGCATGATAAAGTCATTTACCGTAAAACAAGTCTTCTGATAATTATAAGCATATGTATGTGGCTTGTGGAAAACATACAAGTTCCTAAGAAGAAAATAAAATTGAAATATAAGATTTATATGACCATGAGAAAACAATCAGTATAAATTACATCATTTAGGTAAATGTCTATTTCATAGCACAAGACATTAATTTTACTTTCATAAGTCAGGTTCCCAGCTATTTTTTAACAATGGTTCAACATGTTTGGTTATAAAAAAGGTGAATAAAATTAATCCCCAGAGAAAGCAGCTGAAATTAATTAATATATTTGCTGCATTTCTACACTTTTCCATTGGAGGTCAGGCCACTAATTTATTTCCAATATACAAAAGGTAACATACTAATATTACTCTAAAACTCCCATGCCTACCTGAAAATTATTGTAATAAAGTTATATATAAAGTATAAATGTAAGGAAGGGCTGTTTTATATCTTTTATTAATGTTTTTTTCAGTTCTGTGCTCTTTGCAGAACTTCAGAGAGCTGCATAGTTCCAGGCAACAATTTTTTCTGATTTTGATTGCACCAAGGGAGACATAATTGGCTTCAGCTTTAATTGAGGATGGAATCAGATGTGAACCAATGTTTTGATTACTCAAAAACTCCACAGGGATTCTGATCTACTGCTGAAATATCAATTCCTACAATGGCTAAAATATTCCTCACTTCTGAAAGTTGATATGAACTATGAACATTCATCTTATTTTCACTGTATCTGAGATGTAATTATGTCAGAGAAGGAAAAGCTTTCAACTGAACAGACAACTAAAATGAAAATCTTAGGTGCCTAATTTCTTCTGAGGGATAAATTCTTCAAAGGTCAATCAAGATCCTCTGTTAACAGCTACTTTATCAGTTGATTGTGAAAATAAACTCTGACTCATTTAGAGAGAAGAAACTGACAAATGCTTTATACGTTAATTAATATTAATATTGGTCTACAAAAGGTCAACTTTAACATTTGGCTAACAAGTTAGAAAGTTCATATTTCACATTCTCTCTGTATGACACTGTGAGCAAGACTTTTAATGGAAATTACATTGCTTGTGATGCCTTTTTCTCCTGAATGCCCTATCTTCCTGGGCATGGGACTACCTAAAAATAGCACGCAAATCTTAACAAGGGATAAAGTGATCTATGGATTTTTATTCCTAAAGTTCCTGTACTGCTGGCTGGTATAAAAATTCTACATTCACCTTTAGAGAGTGTGCAGAGTTTCAAATCTGCTCAATAAAACACTCATTTATGAAAATAGAACCTTCAAAAAGAAATCTCAGTTACACATTCAAACAAAAAAGGAACTGGGTCAATTTTCTCTGATAAAATTACTTCCTTCATCAATCTTAGATGTTCTAAAGGATACATATTGTACCAGGCTCCTTAAATCTGAAACAGAGAACCTAAAGGTATGATGCTACAAGTACAGTAGTTTTTTTAATGCTTTCAGAGGCAGAAATGCCTTGGAATTACATTGAAAAGGGAGTGAGACAGAACACCTCGCTGATCGAGCAAAGCCATGCTGATGGCAGCAGATTTCCACAACTTTTTTTCTCTTTAGGATCGCGTTGTTCTGCTGCAGACCGTGTCTGCCCGGTGCCCAGGGCTGTAGAAGGACCCAATGTCCTTTTCCCTCCGAGAGCTGCGGTCTCCCAGCCCAGCTGGAGCCGGTGCTCGAGTTCTGCTCTCTGTTCTGCAGGACACAGCCGAGGCTCCGAGCTGGGCTGCAGCCACCGACCCTCCGTCCACAGGGACAGCAAGGCCGGGCTGCAGAGCAGCCTCGGAGCCACCCTGAAAGGCAGGGTGGTTCTACAAAGAAGATCTGTTAAGATGATACATTTTTATATAGTCATGTTTTGAATTTTACCGTTGTTATACTGTGTATTGTATGGAATAAAACCCAAACACTCTGTTCCTTACTGGAAACAAACACAGAAATCTTCAAAGCTAATCCAGGTTTCCCTGGAAACTGAAGTTTTTTCTGACTCTGTTTCGTCCTTTGATTTAGCCCCTGTCTGGCTCTTCATATCAGTATCAGCAGTTTCTGACATTTGTTTTGCATCTAAACTGATATTCTCAGGTAATTCTTCTGCAAAGATAAAAAGAGACACAGAGCCAATACAGGGACAATAGGCAAGTTAAAGTAGTATCATTCTTAAAAATTATCCTAAAATTACAAGGAAATTATCTATACATCAGATATTATGCATACAGTTTAAAACTAAAAGCTATCCCATTAACCTAAAGAGCTTAAATGGTGACTGAAACAATTCTATATGGAAATTTAATGTTTGCATCTGCAACTGCTTATATAGTCTGCCTCAATAAACTACCACATATTGGGCTGTGCCCTAGAACCTTCAATATCAGCTTGTTAGGTACACATATATATGAATTCTGCAAACCTAAATTCATCTATATAAAGAAAAATACATCCCCTTGTCCAAAGATCCTTTTCAGTGAAAGGCTAATGAGGGAGTATTTTACAGCCCACAGAAAACACTGCACAGAAATGGGGAGGGCACAAAGAGCAAGCCTCACCTCTGGTACTTCGTACCCCTATGATGCTGCTCACACAAATCAATCTACTTCTAAACAGAAGCAGATTTGAACTACATTACATGAATTCTCTCCTACAAAAATCAGAACTAAGATCAGATTCATACCAAAAGATAAACACAGACATATGTAGACAGATCTTGCAATCACTCAATAACTTTCTGTTTGCTACATTACAACACAATCTTTTTTTCACAAATTTTTGTGTTGTAATGTAGCTTTCTCTGCATTTATTCTGTGAGATTCATATAAATAGTTACTGAAAATGTTTGAGTTGGCCCAAAATAAAACTTTTGAGAATAGCTCAGCAACTGAGAATGGAAGAACTGAACGGCTATTATTTCAGAATGCTTGCTGAGGAAAAAGATGAGGTAATATTCAAACACAAGGTATAACAAATGAGAAAGCTATTAGAAACATACATAATTTATACTTAAATGTGCTTTGTAGTATTTCATTATCACCAAGACACACAGAGCTAATGTGTGGCTAATGTGTGGCTCTAAATTAGTTTGCAACTATTTTTCAAGAACAGAAAGAAATGCAAAATAAGGAAAGGCACCAAAGGCCATTTTCCTTTCCTTTAACTATGGAAAAACTACCTGAAAGCTGAAAAATCTAGACTTTTTCTTCAATTTAAGTTAACATGGGAGTTAGGCTTCCAGTAAAAGAACCACAGTGTTCTCATTTTTAAGAGCCTTTTATT
This sequence comes from Daphoenositta chrysoptera, assembly GCA_013397915.1. NCBI lineage: Eukaryota > Metazoa > Chordata > Aves > Passeriformes > Daphoenositta > Daphoenositta chrysoptera. The sequence continues at coordinate 215,232 of VZRO01003932.1, read as the reverse complement.
TTTCTGACCAAATCCTTCAAACATTCAAAGTAATTTAAGAAATGAGGTATTCATTTTGAAAAAAATTTAATACTTTTCAAATAGTGATGTAAAACACATTTGAAAGGAACATTCATTAAAATGAAAGCCAGTTTTTGGTTCTTTTTCTTTTTTTGTCATTTCTTCAGGAAAAAAAAAAATAAGAAGACTATAATTCACAGTTCTTAGAAAAGAGCTCTATGTACAAAATCCATTGTATTTTCCTGGAGAGTAACTTATAAGAAGTGTTTGAATTTTTGTGAATACCAAACTGAAGATTTTACTCTATGTAATTATACATTACCAGTTCTTTGAAATCTTTTCCTGTAAAACCAACAGCCATAAATAAGATTGCTAATATGGGTGCATGAGGATTAACACTGACACCAAACAACAGGGGAATAGCAGAAGTCTGACTATAAACTTCACACACATTTACCTTTCTCGGGTACCTCTGCATTTTGTTGGCACGAGGGAATGGTCTCCTACACAGTGAAAAAACAAAACAAGATAAAGGAATGATGGTGATTATAATCTTGCATTTTTTTCTTAGAGAAAATACCTGATTTTGGGGCAGTCCTTCCAGAGACAGAGGAACAAGCTGGTAAGTTATCGTCATGGGTTTGGGCTGGGTTTTTTAAATGAAAAATAAAAGTAGCAAATTTCATCATAATACCTACATACATATCACCAACAGAAAGATGGATGTTTTTCTAGAGAAGAGTATGTGATCTGGAGTCTGAGATAAAAGCTGTTTCAGATACCTACCACTCCACTATGAAAACAGTGTTCTTTGATATTACTGGTTTTTGACAAAAAAAGTAAGTTTTATTCTAAGAACTAGTACTCCTATTCTACAACCAATTCCATTTTTTTCTGTTTCCATTTTTTAAAAAATATGGAGGCTCCTTTTCCAACAAGCATTTCTTGCTGTACAAGTAACAGTACACAACTGCCATTAGCAACAACATTCTTGATTACAATAGCATCTTTTGTTTTCTATCACTGTATAAATAAAAAGTAGCCTCTCTTTTAATGTTTTTGGCAAAGAACTTTATCCTGGTCAACCCCAGCTCCAAGCTGGAATTGCTGAACTAATATGAAGGCAATATATACACTTGAAGTTCAAATGAGGTTAGCCAGCCTTTCAGAAAGTCCACATTAAATTTACAAAGACAGGCTCTTTGTTTTTGAAGGATTAAAAGTTTTGATTTAAAAACATGTGCCTAGACATCCTTCCTTCTGACTGCCCTCTAGTCTGCAATATGGCATACACTTAAAAAGCATCACTTCCTCCTTTTTTTTTTTCTTTAACAAGGTTGAGCAGGAGAAAGAGATTTCACAGTTTCCAGTTTCCAGTTTCCTTCGTATTTGTATGTGGCAATATGAATGTCTTAGGTGGACTAGCTTTGCCTTTGCAAAGACAAATATTAAATCCTAAAAAGGCCATTACAAACAAATTTGCAAGCTGCCTTTCATGCCANTATATATATATATGTAAAGCTGGACACACACGCTCATTTTCTGTTCTGCATTTCAAAGAGCAGCTGAGGGAGCTGTGCTGAGCTGGAGCTACTTTTATGCTTTTTCAGTACAATCAGTAAATATATTTTGAGGGGCAGACTGACATAATTTAGAGAGTCTGAGTTAGGCTGGATGGCAGGTCACAACAGTACCTAAATCTTGCACAAGGTCATTGTGCTGGAAATCCAGGTCTGCCTCAACCCTCCTATTGCAGACTACCCTGCATACATTATGTGAAGGGAACTGTGAATTCTTGCTTAGAGAAAAAACCTCATGGCTTTCTACTTTTAATTTCTAGCTATTACTTTCAAGGATTCATTCATATTTTTCAGCCTCCTAAGATTAGCTATGTTTTTATTTTATTCAAATCTACAAAATAATATGTTTTAAAATTTATCTTGCATTCTTATAAAAACAGTAGCCTTTTCTACTGTAGAAATGATGCATGGTAAAACTTAACACACCAGTTTTTCTGTGAAAAACACAAGTCTTCAAAAATAAGCTCTCTGGATATAACTGCAGGTGAAGGAATAAAGTTTCAGGTACTCTATTTTTAAGATTCAAAATCCATTTCAAATACTTCACGATGACAAAGATGACTCAAATATTTCTTAAGATCTAACCCTGTATTAAATTTCAAGGTTTGATATTGACCTGAGAGTTATACCATCAAAGGGTTTTGCATCTACAGTCATTTGGACACAGTCTTTTTTTCAATTCCTCAGTCTCTGTGTTCATTAAATGGAATATCAGTTGTCATTTTAGCTGTGCTGTGAGAGAATGTAACAGAAGTGGGTTTTGAAAAAAGGGCAATGTTACAAAAGAACAAACATCTGCAAAGCTGTGCACAAACTGAGGTATAGAAATAGCTTAGAAATACTGGATTGCCAACTTGGCATCTCTTTTATTCAGTTAATGTTGAAACTGCCCACTATGTATGTGCAAACAGATAATTGTGGGCCCATCCAAGTGTCTCTATACCACAAATGTCTAAATGCCTCAAGTCCCTCTTCTAATTCATGTGCCTCTTATGTCATGTGTAATTTTTCCCTGAAAATAATAAGCAGGGAATTTCCATTTTATGCAGGTTGAAGTAATTTTCAAAATGATAAAATTTGTAAAGAAAACGGGTTTTTTTATCTTCTACCTAGCCCTCCTGTTGACTTAATACTGATTCACTACACTTAGGAAATACAACACAAGATGGATAGAGTGAAAAGAACAAAAAGCTTAATAGGACACAGCAGTCTGTAATGTTTGTGGGGAACATGAAAATAGCACACAACAGAGCATGCAAATTAAATAAACTGGTATCAGTTGCACAGCAGAAGGTGAGACTGAGTTTGAATAGATAAATGGACAGATTGAAATAAGAAAAATGAAGTAAACATGAACATTAAAGAACAAGTTTATTGTGTTTTTGTCACTGGGAGAGAGTGGAGACTTTAACACTTCTGCTCTAGAAATCAGCATTGCCAGGGAGCTTGACACTGAAGAAGCCACAGAAAAAAATGAGTGTTCTGCTTAGGATGTATAAATATAGCAATCAGGTCAGTAAAATAAAATATCTAGTAGCCATTGCACATACTGATGGTAAACATATTTGCATTAGATTTTCTTGCTTTGCATTACCTCAAACAGAACACATAGAGCTTTATTCTCAATGGAATTGGAGATGACTTCTGCCGAAAAATTCATCACGATGAAGAATATTCAAGTAGGCTTTTGAATGGCAGATCTACAAGGAAACACTACTCCAGGATAATCTTTTTCTCAGAAATGTTTGACAAAATTACTGTTGCATAAAACTGCAAGACTCTGCAATTTACATATGATGACTGTTTTGGTTTTTTTCCTGGCCACAAATTACTTTCACATGTATTTCAATGTATCCTACATTTATAAATTACTTAGTTTCCTATTGAACGAGAATAAAAGAGACCCTTTCCATTAAAGAATTTGGCCCTATGGAGCTTTTAAACAAAAAATGAACAAAATGCATTTTCTTAAAACCAGTGATTCAAGATCAATTTAACTACTAAAAATAGATATTTTAAAATATTTTTGCCAATCCCAAAAGCTTTTAGGACTGTAAGATCAGTGAATGGGAAAGTCAGAGTGAAAAAAAAAGTTTGAAACATTCAATAATAAAGCATTTCTGGTTTTTGGCATGAGTACTTTGGGGACATGAGGGATAAGGGCATGTCTTTCAACTTCATATTTTTCAAAGAAGGTACATCCAGCTCCCAGAATTTCATCTTTCATGTATCACTAGTCTCTGTTTCTGTGACAACAGACCTTGGGAACAGTGAATCAGATATTCAGTAACGTTACTTCATGCAGTTTATATTGGAGTGAATTGAAATATGCCAATTTAAACTTGTCGAGCATCTGGCACAGGAGCTGACTGAATTTCAGTCAGCTTAAAGCATAAAACTGCTGTATCCCAAAGATTTACCAAATCTGTATCAAAAGTTTTAAAGCAGATGTCTCCTGACTAGCAATCACACAGTTTAAAATGGAGACAAAGTTATTCACATTCAGTATACTACCATACAAAATTCTAAAAATTAGCAATAATCTAGTGAATTGGGGATATCAAAGTTTTTCTTTCAGTGTTTTTTTAATCACTAATTGGTTTGTTTTTAAAAATTATGTATTGTTATTTCAAGTTTTAAAACTACAGAAAGCAAGCTCTCCCATTGTGAATTTGGCAGAGGTATCCAGATAGTTTTGTTGGTGAAAAGATTTAATATGTGAAAAGAAGAAGATTGTTCTCCAAGTTAAAAACCATTTCCTTTTCCAATCTGTAAAAATGAAATTCTACTTGCATACTTTAGCTATTAACAGGCATAGCATTTTTCAGCTGAGTTTTGAATTGAGGCAAAAGTAAAGTTCATGTACAAGTCAATTAGCTGCTCATAACTTCTTACATTTCGTGTCAGAATCAGATTGCCCTCAGCCTACACCACATTCGTGCCTTCTTCCAACCATTCCAGTTTTATCACTGTCTCTCTTTCATGTATTTCCATACTTGCCCTTGTCTCTCCTTGCCTGCATGTCCTGCTGTGAAAGATCAGCCTTCTAAATCACTCTTGGACTAGGGGAGAAAATCTGAGGGATGTTTCACACTGCTTTGATGCTTCCAGCACATAAAATTCTATTAATTTGCAACTAAACAAATCTGTATTTGTACACCTAGCGACTGAAGTAATGAAAGCAATAATTATTATATACTAAAGATGTTACTTCCAGCTCCTTTTTACCCTGCTGCTTTTGTAATGATTTTGGTATGATGCCATTATTAAAAAGGCATTTAAAGGTACAGTACTATTGCAGTATTAATTAGGCTGTTGTTTATAAAATGTACACAAAATCCTGAATAGCTAAATATATCACAGAATTGCAGATCACAGATATATTCTATTGTAAAGTATTCTTCTTCACTGCAGAACTGCCTTATTTTAAAATCATTAAATCCACTAGCAATATCCACACATGTCCATTATTTAAACACACAGTATAGATATAGATCTGAAATATAAAAATGGTATGAGTGTACTCTGCAGAGGAAACATAAATAGGCACTCCAGAAATTACATAGAAAATGACTTCCCATTCATTTAAAATTTTACCAAAATAAATTTTGTTTTCTTTGTTCATGAAGGTCATGAACTATCCCTAATAGTATGTCATTTGTCTTCAAACACATTTTTTAACCCTACAGACAGTCACTATTCATCAACCAAATACCATAAATGTTACCCCAAGTATATTCATCAGCTTTTCCCAAAAAATGACAGTAGAGATTTTAAAACAATTAGGTCATCTTTACTGCTGGACTGTATGGATAAGGACCAGGTTGCTGTTTTACCTTTACACAGCACTATGGATGAATGTATTTTGTAATTTATTTCCTTTATTGTAATGACATGGAATTTAACACATATGGAAGACATACTCACTCTTAGGAGAGAAAAAAAATATAGTGGGAAGAATTGTAGCAAACATTTACAAATTGAAACATCACCTTCCCCAAAATATAATTGGATTATTGAATCAGGTGCAGATTTTGAGTATAACATCATTGAAAGCACTTGTATCTTGCCTAGACTGCTTTTTCCCTCAATTTTCTTAAAGCCAAAAGAGAAATGCTATCAAATGATCTTCTGGGTAGAATTTGCTTCAGTAAGTATGAAATTCAAGAAATGCTGGCACTGCCACATTTTGTTTCTTTGTAGGCATTGAGCAAATGAAATAACTTCAGGGGAGCTCTGTTTGTTTGTTTTTAAGTGAGCATTTAAGTCTTTATTTCTCTATGTTGCCAATTATTTCCCTACATGAATTTTTTTTTCATGAAATGTTGTATTGTTCAGAAACTCTTTGAAAGTATAATTTCTTCTCTGTTAAGCAAGTAAGATTTAAACATTAGAAGGACCATTTTGTTAAAGATTTATCTAAAAGCAGACTTTGGTAGCATATACACATTCCAATTTAAAAAGAAACAAGAAAAAAAAATTACAACTTCCCAAAGTCATCTTAGTAATTTTTTATTAAATTTTTATTAAACTTAGGTAAGATTCATCTTATCTATCTTGGAAAATTACAGTGGAGACTTCTACCTAGTAACTAGCATTGGCTTGGGTGGTTTGAACCAACCTGTGCTGCATTTAGAGATCCTGTTTGGAGGAAAGTCATTCTCTCACAGGGCTGCACAGGAAGCCTGAGGTTCTGAACCATGGCTTGATGAGGATTCCTTTAGAAGGCAGAGCTTCCCAAATTTAACAGCAGGCCCACTGGGCACTGAAGCCTTAACTTTTTTTCTAGATCTCGCCAGAAGTCTTTCCATTCAGTCCTAAATGAGGATGCCATTTCAAGGCATGTGGTAAGAAAGTTTACATTTTTCTAGTCACATGCTTTCACTCTAGCTGAAATAAACTAATTACTAACTAATAATTACTAATAATGTAAACTAAGATTTATTTAAAAGACTGCAGACTATCTTCTTAAGATACTCCCATCAAAGGGATTTTAAAGAGCAAAACCAAAAGAGTGTTAGCAATAGAACTTTTAGAATCTGAGGAAAAATCATAAAAAGAAAGTTAAAGGAAAAGGTAGTAAGAAAGATTTCCCACTCAACACACATCAATATAGCTAGAGAGTGGAAAGGGTAGGGAATTTACTTAAATAGGAATGGAAAAAAGCTTTCTGAAATGTCTTTGAAAACATTTATTTCAGTATTAAATATTTTCTATTTTGTCTTTCACTATCCTTTGTAATATAAAACTAGGTCAAGTTAGAAAAAAAATAGAAATATTATTACCTGGGAATAATCTTCTGCATTTGAGTGTCTCCTATTTTGATTCATATCCCCATTAATGTCACTTTCATTTTCATCACTTTCAGTAACAGAAGTGAGATTGGACACAGAATGAAATCCTTTTTTGAGGGTAGACTGTGCAAAGCAGCTAAATAATAAAAGAAAACTCAAACACTTTAATCCATACATTTTCTTTCAAATGACAGTCTTCATAACTATTCTTAACAGAATTTTGTCAAAATAATTTGTATCTTCTTTGTTTTGAGAGATTCCTAGGGCAGAACAGAATCCATACCTTTGTATATTTCTTGTCATTACTGGTTGGGCACTATACAAACCTATGATAGAAAGACCTCTTAACTAGCCCTCAAAAAAGCAAAACCCAAGCCAGCTGAAAATGAGATAATGCCAGAAGTGAACAAATTACTATGGCCCCTGGACAAGAAAGGATACTACTTGAATGGAGGTAAGGCAAAAAACCAAAATGTTTTGTGACAGAATACTTTTTGTCTTTTCCCTCAAACGGGTCTCCATAGCTACCAGCCAGCTAAAACACAGGATAACCAAGGAAACCTGTGCAGGCCTGTTCTGGACCCAGTAAAAGAAAGCTCTGCTGTTGACTTCACTGGAAGGAGAAGTAAAAACTAATGGAAATATAAGTAACTCTTTGCCTGTTAAGTGAACTAGAAGAACAAGACCAAAACAATTTTGCATACATGCCAATCAGACTTAAGTGTGTAATTGTGTCATTAGAGCAATAAAGAACAAATTAAAATCTAAGCATGCATTATCTAGCCCCCTTTTTAAGGGCTGAGATAATGAATGATCAAGATCTTTTGCAGTAACAGTCACAATTATCTTGCCTTTGAGTGTTTCAAAATATTTTAATAGAATAGAAGGAAGAGTTAAAAAACTTTCAGTCCCAACTGTGTATCTAAGTCCCTTATCTTATTTACACAGCTATATTGCTTTAATGAAATGTTAATACCTGCTATATATTTTTGGCTACTACCAGTTAATTAAATCACAAAGATTAAATTAGCTAAGTGTCATGGAAACCTAGCATATTAAAGAAACGATCCTACCCCAAATGGGGTAACTTGACCATAAAGAAATCTATCAAATATGAAAAAACAATATAAAATGTTAACATGCAAATACTTCAATGTCTTCATTATTAATCTCTCATTCCTTTGATAGCCTCTTAATTGCTTAGAACATTTTAATGTATTTCTACTCCTACTATTTGAAAACAAACAGTAATTTAAGTACTTTTAACTAACAAAATGCAACTGTATCACCAAAACAGTTATATTCCTAGAATATTCCAAGGTCACTTCTTCCATGGACAAATGCTGCTGATAAAAACAAAAAAATTTAAAAATACCTAACTGGTTTATTATCAGTCCATCCAGTTATGATGACCAAAATACAGAACCTGCCACATATGTAATTTAGTCAGTTTAATTAGAGACGTACTTAACAAAAGGTGTACGCACCCTAAGAAAATACACAGATCTCCAACAATTCACAGCCTGTTGTTGGACTCAGTCTCAAGAAAAGACATAACCTCCAAAATGAAATAAACCTTTTGGTGTACACTGGCTATAAGATACATTCAATGCTTCATGACAGAAGCTCAGTCAGAATAAAAGAGACAGGATTAATAATTCTAGAACTCGTCTACTGAATGTCCACATCGTAAGTGGAAGCCTGACAGAAATGCATTGTGCGCTGGGTCACAGGAAAAAACCATGGCTCTGATACACTTTATGGTAATCTTTCTTTTTTTTTGTCAGGGAGCAAGTACTATGCTGAGCATGGAACATTGACTAGAAGTCTTGTATACACCAATTTCTGAAACTTCGCTAAGACACCCTGTATAAAGACTCTGGTTTTCAAGGGTTTATAGGACTTCTAAACAGTCTTTAACACAGGACATTTATACAAAGCTGTGTTTTGACCATGAGCTTCTTCACCTGCACTCTCAGGCTTGTTGTAACAACTATCATGAACAGAGAATGGTCTCTTTTATTCAAAAACATTAAGTTTTCCATATCAAACATGTGATGCCCATGAAAATACTGACTGGCTAGTCAATTATTTCCTTGTTATGTATAAGAAATAAAAAAGACCAACAGTTTGAGGAAAAATTTGAAATACATCAAAGAATATTCATCTTTCTGGCAGAAGTGAATATGGAATATTCTATGGAATATTCTACATCTTTGGGCCCACTGGGCAGAGGATCTGGCAAACCATCTTTGCCTGGCAGCACTCCCTGTCCTCCAATGCCAGAAGCCCTGAGAAGTCTGTACCTGCCTAGGGGACTGTCCCTACAGGGTGTGACAGGTGGGGACCCGTGTGTCCCCACCCTGTCCACCCCCTGTTAGGCTTTCTCAGCAGAGCAGGTATCAGCAGAGTGCAGGCAGAAACAGCAAAGCTTGCAGACTTGCATCTCCAGCAGGAAGAGTGTGCTGCACTCCCAAAAAAGGAGGTGTTTGTAAGCCCCAGTGACAGGAGGGGGAGCATAATTGCATATGTGTGCCTCTGTGTGCCTGATTAGAACTTCCTGGGATTAGCTGCAGGAAGGTGTTCAGAAGTTTTTAGGTATTTATTTACATTTTGTAAGTGTCTAGTGTAGTAATTTAGCTGTTGTATTGCTGATATTGTTCCTAAATTTACAGTTCACTGATAGCTGATTATTACATGACATCAACACATCAGCAGATGCTTTGTCCTGATGTGCCTCACACACGATCTGAGCAGTTTTTCCCTGTGACACGAGCAAAGCCATTGCACTTTCACACAGCACTTTCACAATGCTAATGCTGAAACTACATAATATACTTACATGTCTGTTGGTATTTTGATAACATTCAATTTGTAATTAAAAAACAGGCTAGCAATCTCAACATATTCTTCAGGTTTCTCTACCACTGGCTCTGGGAAAAAAGCAGTTTATTAAATATACACATTCATAAAAATATTTAATACTAATAACTTTGAGAAATAATTTCCAATGGGGATTCATCACCCCTAAATAAGTATCATATAAGTATCAAATAAGTATCGTCCCATGCACTTGAATGGAACAGAAAAACCAGGGGGGGCTCTACGTGACATATAATGAAAAAATAAGTGCTTTACACTCTGATCCTCAGCCTGCAAAGTATTAAATTGTGCCTAACTTATATGCAAGGTTACCTAGGGTAGCTCAAAACAACTATGGCAGCCCTTTTTGCCTTTGCTAACTTCCTCTATTTCTTATCCCAGTATATTTTGCTAGCCTGCCTGTAACACTTTCATACTCAGGCTAGCTCATATCATGCATTTAACTCCATTATGCAGTACAGACAAATCCTAGAAAAAAATTTGCTCTAAAACCATGAGTTGATGCAGCAGGACTAGTCACATACTTTAATTTTTAAAAGGTGTTCAGAAGCTTTAATGGCTCTGCATGAGAGACCTTCTGTGTTACTTTGATAACATTCCCTCTTCATTTGCTTCACTAGAGTGCTTTTTTCAACATAAATTAAGACACTTCTCAAAGCATGTAGGAAATATTGCTAAGAGGAAGTAACACAAAATTGAATTCAATTGAAATTAAGCTAACAGATGATAAGAATGGCCCTGAAAATGTTTAATTAAAATGTAATTACAATTTCATTTTGGAGTTGTTAGTAGACAAACCTTGGGGTTCAGATGTCACAGCAATTCTCTTTTTCTGACGGATAAGCTTCCAAGCAGGAAGTTGTGGTGGTTCTGGTGGTGCTACCAGGGGACAGGACCGAGTTCTAGTGATCAGCACAGGATGGCTGTGAATATGGGAAAGCCCATATTGCCTCATCTTCTCTGAAGAATCAGCCTGTGGAACATGGAAGGATAATCTGACTGGGTCAGATCTTATTTCTCATTTTATCTGTCTAACTTGTGTAATGAAATGAATACAGTTCACCCAGCAAGACTATCCAAAAACATGTGGTGATTAGAATTTGATATTCAGCACAAAAAGTATACTTTAAAGTGTTTACATTTATTTTACTTTTCATAATAGATTCATCACTTCTTTCAACTTATTTATATAACCATAACATACAAGTGAAGAGAATGAATCTGTAAGAAAGCAATAGGCCCAACATTTTCTTTCAAATAATCATATTTAAAAATACTTTCTGCGGGAAAAGTTCCTTACTTCATGCTGAATTTATAAAGTGGCAGAATTCTAAAATCAACTGGTCTTCCAGATAACTTGTAAAATCTCCATAATGTATTGCTTTGAACCAACACATTATTAAAGCTAAGCTTTTTATTTGATGGCTAATTTATAAAACACATTAAAGACACTTTAGTTGACCTGTACACCAAAGCCCTTAGGAACAGACTTAAGAGCAATTTTAGATGTCGACATTGAGAGGTGCTCTTCCCATTAAAATAATAATGGTCCAGTACTTAACATCACATCTGAAAGTTCTGTTATAAGATTTGTACACCCTTTTAATTTTAAAAGCACACTTTCTTTTACATGCTAAATAAATCACCAATAACTTATTTCTTTAACATGCTCATCAGCAAGTCTCTGATTGCTTCTACTTATTTTAAAATGTTCCTTAGGTTCTGAATTTATGAACTCTGCAGAGAAGAATGTTGTTGTGGTTGTCAGTTATTTGAAGAGTAGGGAATTAATCAAATTAAAAATGCCAGTATGTTTTAACTTTTTAAAGTTAAATTTTTAAATTTCTAATTATTAAATTAAGTTAAATTTCTAATTTTTAAAATTAGAAAGGATTTTGAAGATAACCAGTTAGGTGCCATAAAGGAGAACTTAGCTGTTGAGTACACTACACACTTGTATGACTCAATTACCGATTTTTTTTTTTTTTTTTTTAGCAAACTATGACAAATTCAAGCCAAAATAATCCAAGGAAATCCATACTAGAAAGCAAAGTTAAAAGGGATACTGAAAAAAATTCTGGAGGGAAATTCTGGCACAGCTGCAGTCAATGACAAAATTTTCTCCAAGTATAGGGAGCAACTCTTATCCCAGTGAATCCATTTTCTAAACTTTATTTCAATTAGTGTAGTTTGTCTCAGCCCTTGAATAAAGCTTGAAAATGATGGGGTTTTTATCCATAAGAAACCCTATACAGGTCTATATTTAACTTCTGTCAACTTCCATTTTTCTATCAAATCTTTACTAAAATACTGGTTTAGACATACAGATTCACCTGTCTCATCCTATTTGGTCTGCCATACCTCTTTTTCAGTAATCTCTATCTCCCAACAGACTGTAGTCAAATTTGAGACTCAGGGTGTTAGGTGGCAGGAAAGCTATAATCCCCTGTTCCTGCTTCCACTTTGCTTTTTGATGACTAGCATTACTTATCATTAGCAAAATTACACTATTGATTGAGACCTTAAATTAAAATAAATTACAATAAAATCACAGATAACAGGTTAATCTTCAAAATTGCATAAAATACTCATCACAATTTTAAAAAAGAAAATAGTGCAAGAATTAAGTGCACTAAAGCATAACACCTGCAAACCATTTCTGAAAATTTCTTTATTCTATGGAGCTTACCAGTTTCCTGAGAGGGCAGCTTGAAATTTAATGATCTAATTATGATAGATATGATTTAAATGCACAAAAAAAAGGAAACCTAATTAATAATCAACTCAAGAAAGCCTGCTCTTGCATTATAAAAAGCTTTTTGAAGAGTGTGAGTGACTAAGTGAAAATTTAAGTGTTGTTTTTACCCCAGCTGCATTAAGTGTTACACTTTTTCCAGCTGCTTTCACCACTTACAACACTAATGATAGAAATTTATATAAACATGCTATTTCTTATATAACAACAAACAACATATTGAAAAACGTATATCAGAGGAGTCTTTACTGTAGTCTTAAAAAAATCAAAATTCATGTTTTTCAAGTAGCCCTTAAAGTAATTAGACTTTCCATTCAAAAGTATCTCATCATGATACATTTTCTAGTCCACATCGAGTCTCTACCAGGAGACTTCAGCTTCTGGAATCCTGAAGAAAGTGGAGAAAAACTGAATAATATCAGCAGGCTTTGATAGGAAAATGCATGTTCAGAATACAGAAAATATAAATTTACCTGATAGTCATCATCGAGTGACTGTTTCACTCTGCTAATTGTATTCTTTTTGTTACAACACAGTGGCAAAAAAATGAAACACTGTGACAATAAAATAAGTAATGCTTTCTGTCCTGAGAGCACAGAATCTTACCATTCGCGTCAATACAAAAATATCCTCTTCAAACAAATTCAGCGGTGTACAGCCAGTGTACACGACCATTTCTGGCTGGGTTGGCACAGGAGATTCTACACAGAAAACATTAAAATGCTTTAGAACAAGGTAAACTGTAAAAACCTCTAGCTGTACCTCACACTAAATTATTCTGCTTTCTCTGCCTTATTTTTATTTTTTTAGTATTATTATTTTATTTATTATTATTAATATTTTATTATTATTATTTATTTTTAAAATTTTATTATCTTTTCTTTGTCTGACTCTGTTTTATTCAAAAGAAGAGCTCATTGTAATGTACTTCAAAAAGAAGGCATGGATGGAAAAAAACCCATCTCATTTAAATCATCAACAGTCTGCATATTCTACTTATTTTACAAAAATAAGTAACAGAAAATACAACTTAAAAATATGACAGGTCAGAAGTAGCTTTCAAAATTGTTCTTTTGTTCTTCAAATTTTAAAACCAGTGGATACTAGTGTAAAACATTACACATAATCTGTGTAGATGAAGTAAATACGTCCTGATTGGTCAGTACCAGTTAAATGCTTCTCACAAGCGAAGGCAAAATTTGATCTTGCCAACAGAAGGATCCAAAGGCAGACCTCTGGCCACTGCTGCCAAGGGGTATGAAGACTGAGATAAGTAATTTGAGAAACACCGTGCCTGTAAACCAGGGCTACTGCTCTCACTTCAGTCAAGCAGATGAAGAAATGCAGGTAATGATTGCTGCCTCAGAAAGTGAGAGGGGGCAACCTCTCAGCTCTTATCCCACATATCTTATAGAAGCTTGTTTTCCTGGAATTCTGCTATACCCAAGGAATAAAAAACAGGGGCACATTCACTTTGTAAGCCCCAGAAATCTGTTGCACTCGACAACCACATGATTGTCTCCTACTCTTATCTGTGAAAGAAGCCATTGCTAATTCCTGAATGATGAAGAGAAGCCAAGGATGTCTGAGAGTCATCATTCGTACTAAAGGGAAATCAAGTCTAAAACATAATACTTGAAATATGAGTCTGGTTTTACCAAAAAGACATCTCAAAAAGAAAAATACCTATTTCTCTCTACTTTTCCTTAGTCATCTCAGAAAACATGTGCAGACAGGATTTCAGTACACAGGTTGTGACACCTGGTTGTCATCAGAATGCTTTTTTAGGAAAAAGCTCTTCACAGAAGGAGTTGTTAATCATTGGAACAGGCTGCTCAAGGAAGGGGTTGAGCCATCACCCCTGGAGGTATTTAAAAGATGTGTAGATGTGGCACTTAGAAACATGGTTTTGTGGTGGGCTTGGCAGTACAGGTTAACAGCTGGATTCAATGAACTTAGAGGTCTTTTCCAACCTAAAGTATTTTAAATTAGTAAAATTATCTCTGTCTGCCACTGTTCACTTCAGCTTCACCTCAAATACAGGATAATTGCTTCCTATGTTTAGTGAATATTCAACTGGAAGTTGCACTAAGAATAGGTATTTTCTGTTAAATGAAATAAAACAATGCAATCTGCATATAAATAGGCAAATACCTGGAAAATATGATTTATCAGACTTAAAAACAATTTATTTAGAGGGTATGTAACATTTTATTCTCAAAGAAGTACAATATTTTTGCATTTTAAATACTCTTCCGGGAATTCAACTACCCAAATATAAGCTAAAGGTAAGTAACAGTTACTTTCCAATGGATTCTTAATATTTATCACTGCATGCTTGTGATTCCCATGTTAACCACAGCTCTTGTGTTAGTTGTGGGTTTCAACTTACTCAAAAGCAAGGCTATAATTTAACTTTTAATCTCAGTCCCTGCTGACATATCTGATCTGCTATAAACACAGCAATAGTATCTACGGTGTCCTGAACATTACAGAACAGTATGTGCCACAAGAGACAGTGATCTCATTGCTTGTAAGAAGTATTTCTCAAATAAAAGTATTTAATCAAATACCAGGTGGAATGTAAAGCTGTCATACTCAGTCCAGATGGGTTGTGAAATAAAATGTCTGCAGGCCAGACAATAAACAGCAAAGAACAAATTATTAGAGCATGCAAATGATTAACCAGGCACATCATATCCACTTTAATAATACTATTACAATACTAGTATATTATGCCAGTAGCTTTAAAAATTACATATTATTTGATCTTTTTTCACTGTACAAAAAATGAGGACAATGTATGCAAATTATTTGGCACCGAGTGTAACGATGATTAGTGTGAATTCAGCATCTGGGGAAACTAGTTAAAACTGATAGCCTTGAAAAAATTGCATTATTAGATGAAAAATGTTGTAATATACAGTACAAAAAACCAGATTCAGCAGAACCTATTATTTCTATCCATCAGTGTGGATATAAGAATTCTGCAGTGCTTTGTTAGAAAATTCTGAATCCATGTAGCTGCTTACATTTCACACTTGCAGCTTTGCAAATTCATTTTCAGAGAATGAGTACTAAACAATGAGTACCGAACAAATGCTTCAGTCCCTTGGAGAAGGGCAAGTAAGATTTGAATTGATCCATGTAAAATAGATATCCAGCCACTAAAAAAGAAAGGCCGGGAATTGAAAATGTTGGCTTTAATAGATCCTAACTGGTTTTATTTGTTTATCATATGTTTTGAAGACTTTAAAAGAATTTTCTCACTCTTAATGTTTCTTTTAAATATTTATTTATCGAACAAGAGCTGATGGTGTAGTTTAACTTCCCAAGGAGTAATGAGGCCGGAAGAGGGCCATAAAGATGATCTGAGGGCTGGAGAACCTCTCCTATGAAGAAGGACTGAAAATGTTCAGCCTGGAGAAGAGAAGGCTCCAGGGAGATCTTAGAGTAGCCTTCAGTATCTAAAGAGGAGCTTACAAAAAAGGCTGAAGAGAGATTCTTCAGGCCATGGAGTGATAGAACAAGGGGCAATTGTTTTAATTGACCTCTCTGAAAGAGGGCTGGCTTAGATGTAAAAAGAGAATTCTTTACTGTGAGGTGGTTGAAGCACCAGAAGAGGTTGCTCAGAGAAGCTGTGGATGCCCCATCCCTGGATGTGTTCCAGGCCAGGCTGGATGGGGCTCTGAGCAATCTGGTCTAGTGGGAGGTGTCCCTGCCCATGGCACGGGGGTTGGAACTAGATGATCTTTAAGGTCCCTTCCAACCCAAGCCATTCTGTGAAAATGCATCAGTTGACTTCCAATATCCTGATCATCAGGTGTGCAGCTCAGATGTTAACTTCTGCATGCATTAGCTTTGCCTATTGGAAGGTATTTTTTTAGTCTTCAGAAAAATAACCTATGTGCTCTTCAGAATTGACAGAAATAGCACAGAATCAGAATTGACATAAATATCACAGAACCATGATATGCACTTGAAAAAACAAAATGGAATATTAGGCTTCAATCCATCTTGTAAGTGAAAATTCTTGAATAGGTAAAAGAAAAATTGTAAGAACTTTACAGTTATGTGACATCTCATTGACTCCAATGATAAAATTACAGCCCTGCTTGTTTGATTTCAAAAACTTCTAAGCATAATAATAATAATAATAATAACAATAATAATCTCTCAATACTTCTGTGACATAGAAAATATTATTATCTTTAATTACAAAACTGGTATGAAGGCACAATGAGATTAGCAAAATACATGGTTGGTTTGTAGAACAAACTCCCAAATTCCTAGCTAGTGCCCTTTCAAATGGAATAGTATTCCTTTTCCAGCAGTTCAGAAATTATTAAGAAACTCAGTAGTCTGGAAACCTAAATAAAAGCAAAGTGGTGATACATTATAGGAGCAAGGCAAGTAAGTACCTCATATCTCATCTCATCTCATCTCATCTCATCTCATCTCATCTCAATCTCATCTCATCTATCATATCATTGTAAAAACTGTTCATAAAACAAGGGGAGTCCCTAGGTATGAAAGGTTAGTTCCTAGAAGAAAAAGCTGGTGAGTGCAAAAGTGCAGATTGTTTGCTAAAATGGGTCAGTAGGAACATATTAATTGTCTGCAAAATTTTCCCAAGGACTGGCTGATTGATAAGCCAAAGGACCAAAGAGTTGTTTGCTCTCAGGAGGAATTCTGACTCCTGTCAAGGGCTTTTTGTTCAGCTGCATCCACACAAGTGGATGAATAGAGAAAGAAGTTCAACGCTTCAGTGATCCTGCAGCTCATACTGCGTTTGTGGGGTGCAGCAGGCAGTGGTCTCAGTGTGCAAGTGATTCAGAACTGCAGTGTTTGTGCTGGATCTGGCTGGGATGGAGCTCTCCTCAGGGCAGCCCGGGTGGGGCTGTTTGAGATGCGTGACCAAAACACGGCTGATAACACAGCTGATAACACAGCGGTGTGTCAGTGACTGCTGAGCACAGCTCACACACCATCAGCTCTTCTGTTCCTCACTCCAGGTGTGCTGGGGGTGGGCAGGGGGTTCCGGCCTCATTCCCTGCCCCATCCCACTGTGGGGACTGAGCAGGTGGGTGGGTGGGGCAGGGCTGCCAGACAGCATCAGCTCACCACAATATAGCCCACACCAACTCAAAAGCCTGGAAGAGAAGTTTCCAAGTATTTAGAAGTAACCGGTATGTCAATGTGTATGGAAATAAACCAGGTCATGAATATGCAATGCAATGAATACAGAAGGTTTTTGCCATTTTAAAAGTCCAATGTAAACAATATCTGGAGTAGTTAAATATCTCTTTAGAAATAGTCCGTATTTATCACAAAGAAGAAAAATTTCCTTGAAGTCAACAGTCAATAGGTAGAGCAAAAGCTTGCAGCAAGGAAATAAGCACTTTTATCATTCTGGGAATTAAACCATTTTCAAGTCACTTAAAATGAAAATGAAAAAAACAAAAAAAACCCCAAGCCCCCCATCAAA
>VZRO01003932.1:162835-197216 GCA_013397915.1 Daphoenositta chrysoptera | reverse complement strand
AAAAAAAAAAAAAAGTTGCTGCATTAAATAAAGGCACTGTTACAAAATTCCCAAGAACAAGTCAGGAACTTTTTACAACTGCTTCCTCTGGCATCTGACTTTGAACCAAGACCAGTTTCAGATGTTATTTAAAGCCCAACAATGGTTCTACTGTCCTGGGCCACTCGGCAGACCATGTTTCTCATAAAGCCTGCAAGATTTCCCTCTTTTGGCTACAAATTCGCAACAAATATGCATTGTAATTCAGCATTATTTCAAATTGCAATTCTTTTTTTTTTCCTTGCAGTCTAATAATCTTAAATTTGCTCTGTTTCTATAGAGATACTTACCTCTTACTCTTCTCCAAATGTCTTTTCTGGTTCAAATATAGGATTAAAGAGTTCTCTGACCATTCTATTTAAGCCCTGAATTAATAATCTTTCTAAATAACCTCTTCAATGTCTTTCACAAAAAAGCATAAATTGTGCTTTAAATGGCAGAATAAAAATCTA
The DNA here is from genome assembly GCA_013397915.1 of Daphoenositta chrysoptera. Lineage (NCBI taxonomy): Eukaryota > Metazoa > Chordata > Aves > Passeriformes > Daphoenositta > Daphoenositta chrysoptera. Next base: position 196,725 of record VZRO01003932.1, on the reverse strand, counting down.
AATATCATGTCGTTTCTCACACAGAAGCACTGCCTCTTTGTTTTTCATGTTCTTTCACTCATTTTGCACAATTTCTAGAATACATCTCTTGGATCCTTTTGCTTCACCTTTGCTTTCTTTTCCCCATGACATGCTTGAGTACTAGTTAGTCACATCACTTATATTCACATGAAAACACCTCATTTCCTATTCCACACCTACTACACTAAAGCAAAGTACATTTCTGCAATATATTTTACATTTTATTGCTGTTCAAGTCCTTTAGTGGTATGTAAAGTAGGAATTTAACTAAATATATTTGCTGATGACAAACCACAGTCTTGGTTTGCTTTAGCTGAAGCTTATTTAAATCACTAATAATCACTTTTAATCAGGATTCAAATCAAGAAGCAGGAATCCCATTTATGTAGTAAATTTCCTTCTTGTTATATCATTTTTACTTTGCAGTTATTTCCCTAAAGAAAGATGTTCTACCTGTTCTGACCTACTGATTTACAACCACAAATTATTCCAGTTAAAAACTGTTTTTTGCTGCTAGTCACATGGAAATGCCACATGTATGTAAACATAAGCAAAGCCAAGAGCACATCAGCTTATTGTACATTTGTGAAGGTCTTCCATAGTTTATGCTAGTAAATATGAAATATCTTAATTGATTGATTAGTTGTCTGATTAGTATTTAATTGTGGTTTGTATAAAATGTATTTTGTTGACAGGTTTTTTTTAAACATTAAATATAAATGCACAAAGCAAGAATTTACCTAATTTTTATGGCATTATGAATATATCAATACAGGAATTTAATTCATCACTCTGTATTTCCTGGATAAAGATTAAAAAAAATAAAGATTTACATCATGGAGTGAATTCTAATGAATATTTCTGCCCCCCCAGCTCCCCTACCCTTTAACAAAGAAGCATTCCTGCTTTTTCCAATTGCAATTTACTGTATAAAGTAGATATTGAACAAATAAATTATGAAAGAGGAAGGGTTGTTGTTTCTTAAATACAGAACAACTGTAAGACAGTTTACCACTAAAACAAAGTACTGAAATATACTATTCTTAATCTATGTTGCAGATTTTATTAGGTTAGAATGACTTCAGTGTGTACTGAGAGCTATAAATAACTACAATTTAAAGAAAATAAAAAAGGTAAATACAACCTCCCCCCAGTTAAGTTCAAAACCAAATTAAAGCAGAGCCCTTTGCTTTACATATAACTCCTGTCTGTATTCTTAGCTTCAAAACAATAGGACTTACTTTCAGTTAAGTCCTGAAGGCCTTGGGCTTTTGCCAACTTTTCTGAAGGCTGCAGTGCTACCTTGCTTTTTTCTTTCTCTCCTCCTTTTCTTTTCTTTCCTACTTTTTTCTGCTCTGCTTTTTCTAATAAGCAAAATAAAGATTAAGTATTTTTCTTTTTCAGATAAAATCCTTCAGTCATCAAATATCATACAGTGCAAATGCTTTAGTAAGATTTTAGATAAATTTTAAAAACAAGCAACCACAAACTCTTTGAAGTCAAAAGTTGAGATACCATAAAAAACTAAAGTAATTTAATTAAAATGAAAAAAATAAGAAGTAGTTCTTAAAATGTAAATGCAGATTTACTGAGAAGGAGCCAGGAAGGCTTTGGGCCCACCATTTAGTAATTGCACAACTTTTATGTCCTTAATACAATATAAGAAATGACTGTATTTCTGGCACTGTGCCAAATATTTTCTTCATTTCCTTGCTCTCATGCATCAGTAAAAACAACAAAAAAAATTAATATAGACAATGCATAGATTCCCAATGGACATGGAAGTAGAAAGTCTCCTACATCCAAACATTCTTTGATGCCTCAGAACTTAGACTACAGGAAAATACTTCTTAATGCAAAAAAAAAAAAAATCATAGAATCCTAAAATGGTGTGGGTTGGAAAGGACCTTAAAGACCATCTAGTTCCAACCCCCCTGCTGCAGGCAGGGACACCTTCCATTAGACCAGGTTGCTCAAAGTCCCATCCTGGCCTTGACCACTCCCAGGGACTGGACAACGTGATCTTCTTTGGGGAACCTGCATCAGGGGCCCACTATCCCTGGAAAGAATTCCTTTCTAATATTCAATCCAAAACTGCCTTCTGTCAGTTTAAAGCCATTCACTCTTGTTCTGTCACTACATGCCCTTGCAAAAAGTTGCTCTCCATCTCTCTGGTGGGCTCCCTTTAGGTATTGGAAGGTGCTCTAAGGTCTCCCTGCAGCCTTCTCTTCTCTAGGCTGAACAATCCCAACTCTCTCAGTCTGCCTTCATAAGAAAGGTTCTGCAGCCCCCTGATCATCTTAGTGGCCCTCCTCTGGACTCATTCCAACATGCCCGTGTCTTTCTCGTGCTGGGGACTCCAGAGCTGGATGCTGCACTCCAGGCTGGTGTCTCAAAAGAGCAGAGTAGTGGGTGAGACTCACCTTCCTCATCCTGCTGGCCACGCTGCTTTTGAGGCAGCCTAGGATACAATTGCCTTTCTGGGCTGTGAGTACACACTGTTGGCTCATGTCCTGCCTCTCGTCCACCAGATCCCCCAAGTCCTTCTCCACAGGGCTGCTCTCAGTTCTTCTTCCAATCTGTACTCATGCCTCAGATGTCCCAATCCAGGTGCAGCACCTTGTACTTGGACTTTTTCATTAGATTAGATTCACTCATTAGATTCTCATGGGCCCAATTCTCAAGTTTGTCCAAGTCCATTTGGATGGCATTCCTTCCTTCCTTTGTGTCAGCTGCACCACATAGCTTCACAGCTTCACAGAATCACAGAATGGTTCAGGCTGAAGGGACCACAGTGGGACATCTAGTCCAACCTCCCTGCTCCACCAGGTCGTACTAGAGCACATGGCACAGGCTTGCATCCAGACAGTTCTTGAATATCTTCAGTTTAAAGTCATTCCCAGTGTGGGAGAATCTACAACCTCTCCAGGCAATGTGTTCCACTGCTCAGTCACTCGAACAGTAAAGAAGCTCTTCCTCATGTTCAGCTGGAGCTTCCTGTGCACCAGTTTGTGCCCATTGCCTCTTGCCCTATTTCTCAGCACCACGGAGCAGAGCCTGGTTTCATCTTCTTGGAACCCACCTTTTAGATTCTTGTACACATTTATGAGGTCCCCTCTCAGTTGTCTCTCCTCCAAGCTGAACAGACCCAGCTTCCTCAGCCTTTCCTCGTGAGAGATGCTCCAGTTTCCCAATCATCTTCATTGCCCTCTGCTGGACCCACTCAGGAGCTCCACCACGTCTCCAATGTGCTGAAGAGCCCAGGACTGGACACAGCATTCCAGATGCAGGCTCAGTAAAGGGGCAGGATCAGCTGCCTCGACCTGGTGGCAGTGGTTTTCCTAATGTATTCCAGGATTCTATTGGCCTTCTTGGCCCCCAGGGCACACTGCTGGCTCAGGGAAAGCTTGTTGTCCACCAGGACCCCCAGGTCCTTTTCTCTCATAGTGAGATGGATGGCTTCATGCCAATCAAACAATCCCAAACTTTAACAGAGCAGCTGAACAAAGCTTTTAGGCTCAGAGTTGGAGATTACAGAGCTGTATCATGATACAATGGTTCCCTGACTCTTAGCCATTTCAGTTACTAATAGAATTTTTAAGTCTTGGGCAGGATTAAATTTACTTAATTTTCTGGGGAAAAAAATACAGCACCCTCTTGGATGAATGACAGTGCTGTTCCCAGTGGCACATCCATTCAAAAGTCTGAAATAGCTACCACACTGATGGGTGGGTCAAAATGATAGCAGGATTTCCTAAGAAGAGAGAATACTACTTCAGCCAGGTAATTTCTAAAACTTTTATACTTTTTACATTTTATAATTTTTACATAGTATTTGGGATTCAAAGTGAGGAAGTCAGAGATTTTTCTGAAAAATCTAGGAAGAAATAGAAATTTTAGCATATGATTTGTACTCTCCAAAGGCATAAGAAGTGTTGTGAAATTGCACCCATGCTTTCAAGTTAAAAACAGCAACTAAGAAAACTCAGTCTCAAATAAAAACAATGAAGAATAATATACTGGAACAAACAAGTTTCTAAATCTAAGGTTTTTCATTTAAATGTAAATAGGATTAGCAGCTCTTGAAGAGAATTTTTGTCTGTACCTAGTAGCATAAAATAAATCCAGCAATAAATAAAAATGCATGTAGACATTAGAAATATATTTGTCAGAACTCTGTGGGTAATCACACTTTACAACACCCATAATGAAATGTATAATTAATTGATGGTCAGAGCAGTGTTGCCTTTGGAGAAACTGTAATCTCTCTGATTGTTAACTCTCTGCAAGGAACTAGTCCTTAGAGACATGGCTGTAACATGGAGCTGAAAAAACCTCTGCCATAAAGTGAAGCTATTTTTATAAAATAAAAGTCTAGTACTTCTTCTAATGAGATCTATAGCTAAAACAAGAGTATTTTGAATTTACATCATTACAACACGTTCAGTGAAACAACAAACCACAGAGTTGCACATGGCAATATATGCAAAATATATGTATTTGAAACAGAGATGATGCTGCCCTTATTTATGCTTGGCCTACAGAGATAACATTACCTAAAATTACAGACCTTTGCTAATGTTAGTGGCTGTCTCTGCTTTCTCAGTTATATCTGGCAGCTTATTCATAGATGAAACTTCACTTTTTAACTCTGAGTCTTTGATCTCTTCAGGTTTTGTATCATCCTGAGTAATGTCAGGTTCTGGAGCCTTCTTCTCTGGCAACTTGAATTCTGGCACAATCTCTTTCAAAAAGCCCCAAACTTTGTCTAAGTATTCAGGCCTTTAAGAGAAAACACAAATGTATTTGTCAATGGTAGGGATATTTCCAATAAGAAAAGAAAGTGTGATTTTCATTTAGACAGCACTATACCACAACTGACAGTCCAACTAGAAAATATGCTACTGGATTATTTTAGTAAGATAGAACACACTCTATCAGAAATATTTGTTGAGACATATTATGGAAAGACCCATAAAAAAAAGATGGTGGTTAGAGATGCATGTAAATAAAGCATCCTTTCTCAAGATTTTTAGCAGGTACAAGTTGTGTCAGAGAAACTCGCAGACCACTTTACAACTACACCATATAATACTGTGATTCTAGCTCTGTATATTAAAAACCTTCTCAAAGGTACTTCCAAACTGGGCTTTCCTAAATGTTCAGCACAGATAATTGCATGCCTCTTCCACTGATTCTACCAGAAAAAACAGCTTTTTTATATGACATAACAGTTGCAGTCATGTTGGTTTTCCACAGAAACTCAGTGATTCCAGAAATAATCTCAAACAGGGTCATAAGTTTCATGCAAGCTAACTGCCTTCAAGTTTTTTTTAAATAAAATATTTGATTGTAAAATGAGCTAAAGTCATCTTATACTACTATTCCAAAGACTCTGTGGTATTCGCATTTTCATATTCCATGATATATTTGCAGTAAGTGAATACTGGTTTTGCTGTTGCAGTTGTAAAACTAACTACAGAAAGAAATAAAATTTAGGCTACTAGATTTTTAAATCCATGAGCTACATACACACTACTGTAGGACACAAATATATCAAAAACCTAAACTGCAAGCACAGCTTGAGACATAACAATTACTGACAAATTGAATAAAATATTCTTTGAAATTATTTAATAGTGAAATAGCGTTATAAATAAACAATTTTATCTAAGTAAATTATGCATAAACCAATACTATTTGTTATCTCTATGTTCATTTAAATGTATGTATCAAAAGGCGAAAAGGTGTAATTCAAAAGAAAAATCTAAATATTTAGTGTCAATATCCTGGTAATTAATTTAGTAAAAAGAATGTCTAGCTGAAAAGTCAGAATGTCTTTCTTTAAAAACACAAAATGAGCATAAAACACACAGGAAACAAGAAAAAAATGTTATTTTAGGTAGGAAATACTATTTTTGGTCCAAACTAAAAGTCTACCAACAGTTACAATTTAAAGGGTAGAAACACCAAACTAGCTGACATTGATTCCTTCCAAATTCATGACATACACTTTCTATGGCACATTCAGATATATTTATTACTATCGGCAGACTTTTGTAACTACATACTAAATGAAACATAGATTTCTCTAACCTTATTTTCATCACACTCTTTAACATTAGTTAAATTAATTTTATAAGGAATAGGCATCAGCATACATGATAAATAGCTTTACAAGAAACTGTATGACCTACATAGAAAGAAAGAAAAAATCAATAAAATTGCATTTCTCAAGCGTACATTTCCCAAGTGCCTGAATTATAAACCATTCACTTTCCAAAATTGATGGTGAAGGACTTCTAGGACTTAGCTTTATTTTTCATAATGCCTTAGAGAATTAAATATTAAACAACTAGCACATAAATTGTTTAAAAAAAGAACTTACTGGAGAGGAATAACTTCTGGTATCCATCCAGTCAGTGTATGGAGAACTGTAAATTCCTTCATCTCTCTTTTTCCAGTTCCATATATACTGTAAGATAAAAGCAGACATTTCACAATTATAATGTAACCAGCTACAGTAAAGTCTGTACTCATCATTGGGAATAAGACCATACAAAGAATTGCCTGATGAAAAACAAGTCATTAATTGCAGTTTTAAGTGGTTTTTTCCAAACCACTGCTGACTATTTGCCTACAAAGTCAATGCCTTTGCATCGTGTCCATTATTTTAGTGTTCCCTCTGGTATAATGGCATTTTTTTCAAAATTGTTAGCAAGCATACCCTGCATACTTGCACATAGCTGCAGGATGGGAGATGTGGGTTTGAAATCCCTTGTGCTAAAACAGGGTTATGATTGTACAACTTCCATTTCCTAAGCAGCTTCTCCAACTCCCAGGTTATTCAAACAAGCTGGTTCTACTTCCACTCTGGCACACTTCACTCTTTCAAACTGACACTGCTGCTCTCTGGAGAGGTGTCCTGAGAGGCTAAAGATGCCAGCACTTGTATGACTAACCCTTGAGCTCTGGAGAAATGAAATATTTCCATCACACTCCTGCAAAGTTCCTAACAGGCAGCTCTAGGCAACCCCCCAGCCTGTGCAGACACACTTCACATGACTCTTCTGACAAACAGAACTTGATGGGACCAGAACAGGGAATCTTCCCTACACAGATGAATGTTTTGAATTATTTTATCAAGTTTAGTCATTTAAACTCTTGGTGTTCATTGCTCATTTCATAGGAAGCTGTAGCCATAAAATTTTCAATCACTGCATCATTTCCTCTCAGTTCTAGGGAAGCAGATCACTGCACACAACAGCACAACTGCAGCACAGACATCAAAAGCAGCTCACAAAACTCTATTTTCAATATTGGTTGAGTCAATACTGGTCAAGGCTTACAATTACAACGTCATTAAGAGTTCATGGACACTTCTCTTTGGCAGAAAGCCACGTGTGAAGTTTTTAGGAAAAATGTCAAACAAATAAAGCAAATAATGAGAATGCTCTGGTTTCTTTGCAAGTTTTCTGTGCATAAATTTACAAACACATCTAAAAAGGAAACCGTGCACTTCTGTAGCTACAGAGGATTTTGTTTTACTGATTTGCAGTGCTAGCTTTTGGAAGTGTATAATTATCATTACAAAATTTTTAGCAAAATATATTTCCCATGTGCACTAAATCCACTTTTTGCTATTTCCACGTGACTTCACAAAACAAACTGAAAGTGAAATGACAAAACATACCTAGTATTTGCTAACTTAATGATAGCTTTGGACAGTAACATTGGCCAAAGTTCATATTGGCAGGCTGTAGCTGGTAATAACAAATTCTCCTCTTCACTGAAAGGCATAGTGTCATCCACAATGATCTTTCTCCAGCACCCCTGTGACAGGGGAAGGGGGGAAGCAGAAAGAAAAAAATTAGTTTGTGGGCTGGCAAGTGAAGAGTAGGTAAGAGAGCTTTTAATGCTTTCCCAAGAACCCAATTCTACTGTAATTTGTTTTACATCACAGATGGCTTCAAAAAAAGTTCTCACATAATATGTGAAAAACATGGAAACAGTGTTCATAGCATTTTATTGCTGCTCTGACTTACTTATTCCAGATATTAATTTAATTGCAGCCATTTCCAAATATATTTCATCTCATTTGTGTAATACATCATGTGCATGAATTCATTCCTGTTTCTTCAGCTGCCATGACAGATGCCTGAGAAATAGTAATGATTTAAAAAAGGCTTAACTAAGACAGCAGCTTTGTAAATGCCTTTTTAGGACTCAGTCTGGAAAATACTTGTGATAGAAGCAGTCCCCCTTGCTTCCCAAAAACTGCCTGAGGATGTTGACTGCAGTTAGTCTCCTGCTAAGCATTACAATAGTATTTTATAAAACACTATACAAAACAACACAAAATGATCAAATGTTAAAAAAATAAAAATCTGTATTTCCAGGATGAGAAACAAACAGGTAAGACAAAGTACTGATATATCCAATACCAGATATTTCATTAGTAAACTGAGCTAGTATTCCACAAAATAATCATGGCTACCATTATCCAAATTAGTCTCTGTCCTAGTGATGAAGATATAATAGAGAATTGGTGGGCCAATGGCAAGTACTTTTGTTAATTCACCCACAAAATGATGAAGAATGACCAAATCACTAAAGTGTTCACCATGTGTCATCAGAGAGTGCAAAATTACTTTTCTCTACTTGTAACTACATTATTCATAAAGGCTGAAATGACAGCTGATTAACTCTTTGAGTTCTATAGGTCTCAGGAAAAAGCAAATTTAGGCCAGAGGGCAAAGATATGAAAAAAGCATATAAGAAGCTAGTATTTTTTAGGATAAGAACTATTTTGTGACAACCAAAACAAAATATGTAAGACTTCCCAAATTTGAAAAGGACCTACTCAGTGAAATGATCACATATTCATCTCCTCTTCCAATAATTGCTCAAGTTTGATAGGGAGAACAGTACAAATTGATAAGTAAAGGAAAAGAAACCAAAGAAATTAAAAAGAATGTGGGGCAGGTCCACAGATGGAAAAAGGTAAGAAAAAAATAACTACAGAAACAAATTCAATGAATCTCAGGAATGCAAAGGGGAAGTAGAATGTGGGGTAAAATTCATATATTGTGCCAATTATGTGAAAAAAAATATTATTCATAGGTTTGTTGTTGTGCACAACAATCCCTTCAGGACTCAATGCAGAATATTCATGAAATCAGTTCATTATTATTCCACTTTTTGCCCCCTTTTTCATTTAATTTTCCAGTGTCTCCTGTGAAATCTGTTTCTCCTCTATCTCTACTGATATTTGTCTTTCCTCATTTGCACATTTTCTTTAGTCTTCCAACATGTGACTCCCTTTTTTTTCCTGTTTTTATTTCTGTAAAATACAGCTGTACAACCAGAGGAAAATAAAATTGAATGAACACACAGGCCCAAACCAAAAAACCACAGAAGTCACAAAGAAAATGAAATACCCTGGTAAGTCCTGTACATGCTTTAAAATGTAGTCTTTTACCACATGACTACATAATATCTGCAGCACTAAATTCACACACAGAATAATGTCCTCTGCTGAGGAACTCGGGCAACACAATTTATGCCTTCTCAAAGTCATGCAACTCATTTCTATATGAATATAAGTTATTCCATGTGTGGAGGCAGTAGTAAGGGATAAGTAGTAGAAGTAAAGTAGAAGTAAACCAGAAAAGTCTTCCCTTATAGGGAAGGTCACTTTCAAGTTTTTGTCTCCAACTGACTGTCTCAAAAAATATTTTTAACTTTGTGCAAATAGAACTTTAATTGGGTTAGTTATAGGTCTTAGTGTGTGGTGACATTTTCTGTTTCCAAAAGAGAAATGTAACCAAAATAAGTCCAACAACATAGAAAACTTTTATATGTCAGTTCCTTTATATGTCACTATTTCTTTATTAAAATGAGTTTCAATATGAAATTCAATGTTCCTCATTGACTGCCAAATGTGTTAAGAAGTTATTCTCTGTTATCTTTAGAAATCCTTGGGATGTTTTAGTTTTACCAGTACATCTTCAGAAAATGGTCCTCACCCTATGTTATCTTTAAATACACTTAGATACAAATAGTTCTGTAAAGTCAGCCAACTGAATTACTTAAACATAAAAAAAATCTTTTTCAGCCTAATACACCAGAGGTGTGGGCCACATGCCTGACTCTACTAAGCATTTGCCTCAAACCTACAAAACTATAAAAATAAAATATTGTGTTTGCAAGTAATAACACTTTTATCAAGCCATAAGTTGTAAAAAAATCACATGAACTGTAACACACATTTTTAATTAGCAAGCATCAACAATTTATCAATATTTCTACTCCTACAAATCTATGTATTTTCAATAATAAATTTTATGTCCACTAACCATTAAGATTTTTCATACTAGCTGCATCATATTTATATATTGTTGGCTGAAACTACTCACCATCCAATAAAGTTTCAGTACATATTTTCCAAACTTATTGTAGAGTGGTATGTGTTCCTGGGTACCTTTACATAAGGCATAAATGTGTTCCCAAGGTTTCCATACAAGCTTGGGTGTTTCACTATTTAAGGAATTTTCATTATATATCCTCCAGACAGCATAAATTTCACTTACAATCCATCTCATCAGCTAAAACAAGGGAAAAATAGAAAAAAAATTCTTTTCAAGTAACATATTTTTTTAAAAAAGTCAAGTTACATTATAATGATAAAAAAAAATCCTGTTGTAAATAAAAAAGTGACATAAAAATATAGCTATGGTTTAATGGAAAAATTAATTTCACTGTTACAACTTCTCTTAAGATCATTATAATACCTATCTTAAATAACATAAGATTTCATGAAACTAATTAAAGGCACAGTATAAATAAAGGTATTCATCATTTAACAAAGACAAATTAAGAAACATGATCTTAAAATAATTTATTTTACAGACTTGTGAGCTGTCACTTATTTAATTGCTTATTAAAAGCCAGCTGCTAAAAATCAGTATTGCCTTTAATAGTCATTATTTGTACTCAGTAAAAGAAATCCTAAATTATTAAAAGCACTTAGCAATTTTTAAGACTTATAACAGGAACTTTAACTAATCATCCTTTATGCATGAGTTTTTAGAATACGCAGATTTCTGATGTATGCCATACTTTCACAAGTATTACAGAAGTGTTACAGTTCTTTATGTAAATGGGAATGAAAATGAGCTTTTACTACAAGAAACTAGGCCTAAAATGTAATTAGTAGTTCTACGGCCACTCCAAGAAACTTGTCCTAAAACAAATCAGTGGTTTTGTGGACTTCAAAATTTACATGACCTGTTTTCTGATGTTTCCTCCCACATATCTCTGGTGCTGAATTTTGAATTTGCACTGAAGTAATGAATGAAATAGAAATCATTAAGTAACATTACATTCAGTGAGGCACTCAGATGCCTTGGTTCTACCTGGTTTATATTTTCCTATGACCTGCAGGAATTCAGAAAAAACTGTCTGGGTCACAGACACCTGCACAGACATGCAGGCCCACTAGGGCTTCCAGAAAGTTTAAATAAAAAATACAAATAGTTTCTAACATAGCCTTTATTTACTCTTTTCTTTAGACAATATTATCCAGTAGTAATTACCTCAGTTCATAGACTGCATATATATATATTTTTAAAAGAGTTTGGAAAACCTCTTTCCATGACCAATTTTTCAAATTCTTAAAAAGGTAAACACTATAATAATCTAGATAGTTCTTTGCCATTTTATTCCTATCATTCTTTTTCCATTTAAAAAAAATGTCACAAATTTTTCTTGGTAGGAGTATGGAGTGAAATTCAAAAAATTAAAAAAAGGTAAGAAAAATGAAATAATTTTTTTTTAAAGGGACATTAATGTATTTCCACCTACCTCACAACAAAATATGTGTTCATTTGCTGAAACAAGGTCAAATGAGGTTTCATTTTTGACTATCACAGGAACCTAATAGAAAGTAAAATTAGTTAGGCCCATAGCTAAATTATCTGGAAAAAATTAAATGAACATTAGCGTTTAACTGCAGTGAACACGCAAATGTTGGACATGTGGCAAACATTCATTACACATTTGAAAACTAGAAGTGATTCAGTTTGAAAATCTTGTAGATTATTTGGTATTTCTCAATAAACTTTCTTAAAATGTAGATGTTCAGAATTCTTAAAAAATAATAATTATTTTTACAGGAGATTTAAACTGTATTAAATTAAATAATCACATAAGTAAACTGAGATGCCCTCAATTTTTAAATTTATTTGCTCATGGTCAGTCAGACAGTGGCATTGTCAGTGTGAACAGTGACTTTATCAAACCTTTGGCTGTGTTACACAGTTTTCATGACTATTTCTTTCTTATACTGCCCATTTCCTTTTTGTAAGCAGTTTAGCATGAACACACCGGGATTGTAATTTATTGAACTAAATGTATCTGTGCCTCTCATCACATACTGGTGTTCATTGCTTGATTCTTTGCTTACCACACTAATTAGGCTTGCTTCTGCTTTCTTTTACAGTTACAAATATATCAGGTAACAATGTGTATCATTCTTAATAGCCTTTCATCACTTGACATTTACATTAATTTTTATATAAATTTTCTGGTACTCATTGCTTCTTGATTCAAAATCCATATTGGACCAAAAGAAGCATCAAAGTTTTAATCGGATCTTAAAGAAAACAAATGCTTTCTTTGTAGTACTCTAGAGATGGATTTTAAAAGCTATTTTTAATACAGATACATGTTTCCATGACTTTCTGGGCTGCCTTGCAAATTATCTCTCTTGCCCTCATCTTTCAGATACCTCCACTCAGTTTATGAATTTTGGCAGTGTTTCCTATCCAATCTTTTGGTCTTGTCAATTACTCCTCTGACCTCCCCCTCTCCTTCCTCTATTAAAAATTAAACTTAGACCTGTTTTTTTTCTAGTTAATAAAAAATGGAACTGACAAGCTGACAAAAGGAAAACTGACAAGCCTGAAAAAAGTTGGAAGGGTGGTCCAAGCGCTTTAACACTTCACTATTTCATCTGAAGTAAATCACTTAAAAACTTAGGTTAGTAACAGTATTGGAGAACATTAACCTTTGAAATGGGAGGCTGTTTATTTTCTCTGCAATTAATTTTAAAAATAAATGGAATAACAGCTATGCATAATTTTAAAATGTTATAGCTACCTTGCAGACAAGTACTGTCAAAGACATGGACACATACTCTGTGTAGCCCAGAAAAATACGATAGTTGAAGTGAAAAAAAGTACTGCAGTTCTGGTAAAGTTAATTTATGGTTTCGTGATAAATACGTAATTCAGACACCTGCTCGAGGGAAGCCTCAGCTGCAACATACAGAGATTTTTCTGCCATGACAGTAACTCTTAAATGAGTAAAAAAGAACACAGAGAAAAATAGAAAGGCATCTCTCTGCCCAGTTGTCTTCCAAATGAACACAGGAGTCAAAAAGTGAAGCAGATGTGGGAGGATACACTACCATGATGTTTTGCACCAGCAAGTGCTGGTCCATGGTGATCTTATCCCATTAATAAAGGCTCTCAGATTCTGCACAGAATCATTGAGAATGCTATCATTACAGCTAACTGTAAAGAAAGGGGTTGGTATGGGTAATCTTATGTCCTTTTAGACACTGGGAAACCCCTGTTGTGTGGCATCAAGCAGGTCTCTGCTTCATCTGTGCAGCATTCTGTGCAGCTCCCATCCACTTTGGGATTACTGAGCTACGATAGGATTTGAGCTAGGAAAGGATATTCTTACAAGGAAACAACTCTGCTCATAATTTCCTCTGTAAAATGAAAGGATGTTGACATCAGAAGTTGCTGCTGTGTTTATATAAAGTCAAGGAGATGCAGGTGATGAAATTGCCAGTAAGCAGAAGCAGCTGCCTGCAGGCTCCTCCGTTGCCACCAGCAGTGGGAGCTCACCCTGTGCCAAGGTCCAGCCCTGTGTGCAGCACAGGTCAGTTGTCACCCAGGTCACTGACCCCTCTCTGGGACAGGATTGACTGTGTGGTCAAGTGGCTTTTACCTTTTGAACTAATTTCCCATGCTTTTTTTTTTTTTATTATTTTTCCCTTTTTTTTTTTTTTTTTTTTTTTTTTTTTTTTTTTTTTTTTTTATTTCACTACTTTTAACAAGCTAGGTAAGTAACATTTCTTCATCATGACCTTGTTTGTTTCTTACCTCTTCTGTTAAAAACTCATGTGGACGTTTCCATGAATGCACTTGTAAGCATGCTGGCAGCCTTATTTTCCCTTCAGGATCGTCAAATGCAGGCTACATAAAATATGCATGAACAAAAATGGACTGGTTTTTATTAATTACAGTATTGTATCTTCCATGAGATTTAAAATAATATATTGTTTACAGGATAATTTACTTAAGGAGCAAAATAGCATAAAAAAAGAACTAATAGTATCTACAGCTGAACAAAGAGAGCCCAAAGCCCAAATTGAAGATGCAGTACAAAAGCCACCTATATTGTCCAGAGAAGTTTGTGTGGTCTGCACTTTCTAAGAGATCCATATGAAATTATTTCTTTTCTTTTCCCCTTTCAGAAAGATCTCAAAAACACACTTAAATTTTTAAGTCAAGTACTCTTCTACCAAGTTATTTCTATGTACTTTTTCTAACTCACTTAGTTCTATAGCTTTTTAAGTTGAAGACTGAAAGCAATATCTAAACCGATATCAATACACAAAAAAAGCACATTCCATGCATTTAACAATGCTGCAGAAACCAAAGGGAGCTATAATTATGCAGCATGAATTAGCCCCTTAAAGAGAGACACGTTTTCCAACTTGCATTTCTGAAGTGATGCTAATCCTCCATGTGCACAGAAGGTATCAGGATATATAATATCTGTTTACTTGCTAGCACAATGTAAGATGAGGACATGCCTCTGATACAGGTTGTGCTGACTAAGAAATTAATCAGTTACATGGTTACTGCCTTTTATTTGTGCCTGGATTTTAAGCAGCTTTTAGGGATATTATACATTCATGTGTGTTTCACAGTCCACGAGGCACTCTATCCTCTACAGACCAAACAAGAGAAAGAGTTGCTGGGAACAAAAATCTATGATACCTTGAGTACTTAATGATTAAAGAAAGGCAAAACAAAATACATCACAAAAGCATAAAAATCAAACACAAACCAAAGACTCACAAATAATCTTTTCCTCACATTTTTATTTATTTGTTTGATTGTGTATGTTCCTTCAACTAACGACCTGCAATAAGTCATTTCAGTATCTGAAGGAAAAAAAGCTACATTGAGGGGCAGGGGAGGGAAGGAATGTTTTAGGAACACTCTTTTTTTCCGAAAGCTTAAAGGAAGTCTTGGAGCCTGGACAATATAAAACTGTATTAACGGAGTTTATATTCTGCTTTCAGAGACATCCATCCCTGACTTCATGGCGTAACAGGAAAGTTTAGCACTTAAACACTAGAAAATACCAGAGAAGGCAGGTGGAATGACACAACACTATGGAAAGAAACACTAACAAAAAATAAACCTGGAAGGATACATCTTTCTTTAGCTTACTAGTGCAAAAAATGCTTTGAAGAAAAATATTGTAGGTTCAGCTAAATTTGGCTGAAAAAATAAAGTTTAAACTTATCTTTTATTTGAGGTGGCTGTAAGAAGAGACAAGTGCCAAGTCTCAGGGGTTCACGCTCTAAGGACAGGAATTTCAACATCAAGTTCTACAGGAAGGACATGGAAGAAATGGGCACAAGAGACAAAGACAGGGGCAAATGCACAATCTGAGGAACACAGTGCACTGCTCTATGTAGGGGTGCTTGGTAAAACGCTTTCAGTGTTACAAGGAAAGCGACCACTTCAGATTGATTTCATTTCCCACACAAGAAAATAGGACTGTTTATATTTGTGCACTCAAAGGTCCTGGGTGCCATTACTAATTTTGTTTCTGACTGGAATAGCCTATACAATGTTGAATCCTGGCTACCTGCTTGGATTGAAAGAGGTCGCGTTACAAAATACTTTAGATCTGTGTGATGCCTTGAGAGGCCACCTAGAAATAGAGACCAGACAGGAGTAAGGGAATAAAGGTGGGTATTTATTGGAAAGGCCTTCAAAGGTGCACCCTGGGCAGCCAAGGGCTCCAGGCTGGACCCAAACATGGACCCCAAGATGGACAAGTCACGAGTTTTTCACACCTTTATAGGTTTGGTCCATTTGCATATCAGGATAAATTCACTAATTCAAACTTTGCAATTTCCCCCAGCTTGCGCCACCGTTTTAGAGGCTTTGGGCCTGTACAGTCTGGGTGTCCTTGAAGAGCAGGCCCAGAGATATTTTTTTATGTCTATCTTAGCATAAGACAACAGCAGCCAACAAGGCTACAAAGCACCTCTGAGTTACACATTAGGCAATACAGAATTCGAAAAATATAAGAGTCAAAACCTAAGGCATCATTCAAATTCATCTGCCGTGACTGACATATAATTCCTTTAAACATGTCAAAGGAGCAATGTTTCAAACAGTTTGTAGCTGAAGAACTGAAGAGCCCAGTAAACAACTCAGAATGCCTCTTGTGCTAAAATAGAAGGAAGATTTTCAGATATAGCTGCTTTGAAGTTTATGTATCATAACACTGTCTGGTAGACCTAACAAATTAGTGCTAGATAAATGTTGAGTACAGCCCAAAGACACCAAATGTGGTAATGGGACAGAAGAAGGACACAAAGGAAAATTATTTACTCGACAAGTTAATGGCAGTATTAGGTATATAACTTATACCTTCTATCAACAGAAGAGAAGAAGGGACTTTGGCCCCATAGAATAATAATACAGTTAACTTTGGGATAAGAAAAAAATAATCTGCAAAAATATATGGTAGCATATTTATACTTCACAAGGACATATTCAGAAGAAACATATGAACATGGCAGAATTTGCATATAAAATAGATGATAAAGCATGGTATTGAATGCATTTTAAATTTCAATTTAAAATGCTATGTTTAAGAAACTCTTTAAGAAATAAAGTTACTACTACTCTGCATAAAAAACACATACATTCTGCACTGATAACCAGTTTGAAGGAGTAAAAATCCATGAGACTTTTAATTCATTCCAAAGTTGGAAAACGGGAATTTTTCTGCATCTGGCAGGTGCTTACTTTCTGCAAAATGATGATATTCTTTCAAATCATTCTCTACACACTAGAACTGCAGACAGTGTTTCACATATCCAGAAACTGCAGTGTACAAAAGAAAAGACTTCAACATCCATTTTTACCATAAGATAGATGCATCAAACCTTTTGAGTCCACAGAAACTGCAGTGCCCTGAGAAGGGCATGCCCTGACATACCACAACAGTTCAGCTGTTCCCACATCCCCAGTTTTAGTTATGTTATGAAACAGATTTTGGGGTTGGTTTTTTTTTAAACCATTACTGTACACACTTTAAAGCACACAGATATGTTAACAGTTCATTTTAAAAGCAGCAAATAAACAATGCACAATACTTCTGGTTTATTACTGTTGTTTAGTAGGGAACTACTTAAAAATATTGGAAATATATGATTGAAAATAATTATATTTATCAGTAACACATTATTTTGAAGTTGTGACAAATACTCTATTAAATACAAGTACAAAAAATGAAGTGGAAATAATGTGTCACACAACTTACTGGAACTTTTCCAGGTCTTTCTTTTCCAGCTTTTGCAGAATCCCATTTTTCTGCACTGATATCTGCATCATTCCATTCTGGCCAAATAGGAAATCTCCACTTCTCATTGGCAGCACCTACCTTGGAAGTCATACATGTCCTAGGAAACACACAGTGGCACAAATAAAAATTAACAGCATATTAGACAAGGGTAGTAGGAAGACTTTTATCTTATAAAATATTCTTTTTTTAATGTACTATAATAGAAATTTTAGTGGTTTTAACTAATTTACTTTTTTGTCACCAAGATAAGCAAACCTATAGAAGTGCTTGATGTTGTTATTAGGTATAAACCAACAAAATACTTAAATGCATTCCTACAAGGAATTCTGCTGAAGCAAATGGGATAGCTCAAGCACAAAAGCAGAATTTGAGGACAGTTTCTTCCCTCTTCTTTTCCTCTGCTTCAAGCCACATGGTTCTTCTTCTCCTGTGCCAGTCATAGCATTCATCACTCAGTTCAACTCACTCACCCATCTGATGGCTTTCTTTCCTTCTTTCTGAGTTCTTTTCTTTAAATAACCAGAAGGAGCTTGCCATGGATAGATGTCCTGGGGAAAAGGACTCTCACTTCTAGGGATCTGTGAGCTGCTAGACCAGCCAGTGCTGTCTCCAGGCAGTTTCATTCTCAGCCTCTTGTGCTACCACCACTCTCACTACCTTATTCTTGGGTTTCACAACTCTGGCAATAATTTTGCTGAAACTGAAAGGATTTTCACAAGACTAATACACAATGTGTTCATAGCCACAAAGTAGTGCTAGTGCACCTTGATCTTTCCAGTGCATACAAAGGGCTGGGAAACTGAATTAGCTAGAATATTCACTCATTGTTCCTATAAAAGTGCAACAAAATGTGTAACTACATTCTAAAGTCAAACACAGACTACTTAAATGAGTAGTCTGACATGGGAAAATGGTGTGTAGCAAGTGACACCTGAAAATAATACTAAGCACCATCACCCAGAAGGGGGAAGCAGGGACAAGTCACTTGGGGGAACAGAGGCATTACTCAAGTGTAGAACAAAGAAACTACACAAGCAAAAGCTCAGCTGGAGTAGAAATAATCAAAGGATGTTAAGGACAAGGAAAAAAGCTTCCATAAGTACATTGGCAGCAAAAGACAAATACGGAAGCACATGTCTGCTGCTCAGTGGGGTGGGGAACCACTTAGTGACAAAGAACATGGGAAAGGCCAAGATACTCAATGTCTTCTGTGTCTTGGTTTTTGTGGGCAAATTTAGCTCTCAGGCCTCCCAGCCCACGAGTCTGTTTAGAGAGCAAAGCAAAGCGTTATCAGCAGCAGAGGAAGGAGCTGGGCAGCGCTTAAGCCAACAGGACACACCCAGCTCCGGGGGATTCGCAGTGTGTGAACAGAGGCACTGAGGGAGCTGACTGCAGTCTGCT
The DNA here is from genome assembly GCA_013397915.1 of Daphoenositta chrysoptera. Lineage (NCBI taxonomy): Eukaryota > Metazoa > Chordata > Aves > Passeriformes > Daphoenositta > Daphoenositta chrysoptera. The sequence goes on along the minus strand of VZRO01003932.1, from coordinate 177,606 downwards.
TCGGATCCCGGTAACTGCAGTGCTCGGAGACACTTAAACTCAAATAGACATGGATCTAAGCAACCTGATGTAAACTGGTCCTGCCTGAGTAGGAGTTTGACTAAGTGGCTCCCAGAGGCACCATTCAATCAATGTTTTTCTATAATTCCATAATACTTTAGATGTTAGCAGTAGTAAGGACAAAGACATGGGTAAAAATAAAGATTTCTCACTGTCTAGACATTAACTACATTCATCCACACTACCAGTAACTCTTAATGGAAGACAGCTGTTAAAATGCAATACCATCTGTGCTGTCTGCTGTGCAAAAACCACCCAAACATAGCTTCTACTTCTCTAACTGGGGGGAAGATGTATTCTGTAGAGCGATACTTGGCTTCACTTTTTTCATCTTTGTCACCTCAGTCATCTGTAAATTGACTCTATTATGTTTGATCTTACATTAATGGTATAATATTTCCTCCAGTGTCTTCTTGAGGACTCAAATGAGTCATTCTGTATTCAATAATATTTAAAAAGCAATTGAAAAACCCCGAAGTGTTTATCAGTTTCTCTGGATTACCAGGAACGTCTGTATCATTTCCACTTGTTTCAAAGAATCTGTTGAATCTGTACTAACCCCATGCATGAAGAACAATGAAAAACAAAGTGCTGACTGGATCAACAGATTCAACATTTGTGATATTTTGAAACCTGAACACTTTTAACACTGATTTAAATACAACTCCTGGAAGTTTCTTACACATAGTAAAAAAACCCCATAAGTTAAAATTCTCATTTTTTGTACTTTTTTCTTGCTTCAGATGAAATATGAATGGCATCTGTAGCAATTTTAAATACTTAAGGACTACTCCTAAATTTTTTGTATCTTTTTTCTACTTCTAAATCTGTATTTGCTCTTTTAAATATTTATAGGGGAGCATGGAAATTTCACTTACTGATAACAATTAGAAAGATATTCTGATGCCATTCACATATAAAATTAATGATAATTGCAATAATTCAGAGAACCATAGAATGGTTTGGGTTAGAAGGGACCTTAGAGACCATCTAGTTCCACCCCTTCTGCCATGAGCAGGGACACCTTCCACTAGACCATGTTACTCAGAGCCCCTCCTCATTTCTTGCTATAAGATTTCTGAGTGCATTGGGACAATAATGGAATAATAAAAATGCATAATTTTAAAATGCAACAATGAGATATGGAAGATTTACTTACTATCACACTAAGACAGAAAATGACTTTCCACCACTCTCTGACATAACAGAATGCCCCCAGCACTAGCAATGTGGAAGACATGGAAACAATGCTACCTGTGATTGAGATGGCTAAACTAAGTTATGGAAGTCTAATGCTACTGCATCTCAAAAAGGATAATTTAAGAAGACCTGGAAAATTCACAAATAACTGCTATTTAATTGGTCTCTAAATATAAGTAATAAATAGTAATAAATGAAAAAAGACAGCTGAATTAATTAAAATGCTGTATTTGAGTAATGCTCTTAAGAAGTTCCTCTGGTACAAGAATTGAATAATATAACTGTGAGAATTCTTTGAAATGAACTGTAAAACACAAGGACAGTGCAAATTACTGGTATTTTATGCTGAGGCTGGATGGCTCCATTGTGCAACAGTATTTTAAAAACCAACTTAATGGCAGAGTTCTTTTTAATCCTGTGCTAAACCTAAAGGAGAAAAAGGAAGAATAAATTGCCAAATGAAATACCATGAAGTCGGCACTAATTCACCTCTGACCCTTTAAGCAGCTTCTCCAAGAATACTGGTATAATTGATATAGTGCCAACAGGGGAAATAGGGGATGGCAGGATAGACAAGCACAACAGGGAAAATGCAGACAGATTGCAACCTAAGTTTTTCAGAGACTTCAGATTTAACAGAGGGACAGGAAGAAAGCCCACAAGGTACTGCTCTCTCGAGTTAAATATAGTCATTTAGTCTACAGACATACACACTACTGCATTCTGTAAGCAAGATCTTTTCAACTTGGTCAGTGGAGTCTAAGAAGCTAGGAAGCAAATATTTTCTTCCTAGAATAGATATATCTACCCATAAATTATCTATGACCAATCCTTACAGAGGGAACCCAGCAACACTGAAGGGAACCTTCTTGAGAATTACAGAAATATTAGCAGTTACTTTCAGAACAGCATGGCTACTCCAACCTTCCTTTCCCAGTACTCATGTCATTCTGGATCATCAGACAACAATTATTTCATGACACCATGCAGGTTTTTTTAGAATCCAGGAAGACAATAACAAGTAGTATAAAAAGTGTCCCTTTCTGTGGATTGTTTGAACAGTCAGAAAAAAACAACTTCTGTCCTCAGTAAAAGTTTTATATTAGGAAAAAGAGGGCAGAGAACAAAGAGATGGTTCAACTTTTTGTCCAAACCTGCCCTGCAGGGAAGCTACTTAAGTTTTTCTCTAATCTCTTCCAACCTCAAAGACAAAAGGCTCCTTTGAAGACCTCATTTATGGCAGAAAGTTCTTTTAAACTATAATCACTGAAATGATTTTTAAAAAATAGCATCTGAATATCTTAGAAACCCAGAGCAGAAACCATGGTAACACTCAGGTTCATAAGAATCTCTAAAGGATATGAGAAAGTTTGGCCAAGACTCAGTAACTCTGTGGCAAAACGATTTGCTCTTTTTCTTCATACCTAGTGCCATTCTTCAGAACAAACAGAATGAGTCACAATCAGATGATATAATAAGCAGCTAATAAGGCAATACAGTTTTCTCCTTATTATTAGAACAGTCAGCAGCAATTACAAAATAAAACCAAAATACGAATGAATTGTTTACAATACCTTGCCATTATGGATGTCTTATCATGGATACTGGAGCCAAAACTTACAGGAATCTCTGCAGAAGCTCAGAGCTCTTACATTTGGGGAGACTCAAGTCATGGATGCAGTTCAGGTATGATGAGCAGAACAGATAATTGTAAAGCATCTATGTTGCAATCATAGTTGCTTGCAAAGCGTGTAACAATCCATTTTATTGTCATTTCACTTTTGTGTATTGGGGTAGGGTTTCTTCCTCAAAAAGCACAGAGAGCTTTCTGTGTGAAGCAAGATCAAACTGTAGAAAATTAAAGTGAAGATAGAAAAGATGAACACCAACTGATTATTCTTTATAGACATATTATTTTTAAAGAGGTCAGTAATTTAGATCACTGCTTTCAAGTGTGATGTTCTCATTTCTAAACATAGCTGATGTCCTTATAGGTGTCAGACAAACTACTAATAGAGCTCAGTAACTTGGCAAGAATGAGCCTGTTTTGAAGACACACACATTTGCTAAGAGAGATGGTCTCCTAGCCTCACATTTAGCTTTGCCAGCTAGAATTCCACATTTTCCTTATTTTTATTTGACTTCATATTAATGGAAACCAAGTTGTTACCTCTGGTTTACTTTCCAGATTCTAGGAGGGGGAAGAAAAACCCTATATGCCAAATCCTTTGTGCAAATTGTACACAGTAGTGTGCCTTGGACATTACTTGAAAGGAAAATTAATGGAAAAAAGTGGTCTAGAAGCATTGTAGGTTTTAAAACTTTAATTTTTTGGTTTTCCTCCTTGTTTTCAGCCTGATTCCATTTGTCACCCTTATAAATATTGTCTGAATTTTTTTCCTTTTAATTTTAGGATTCCAGCTAAAATTAAGTATCTTTTACTGTTTTGATCCATTTGTCCCAACTAAACCTTTTTGCTGTATAAAAACTTGAAGTCAGAAATTGAATATAAAACACAGAACTGAGTAATAGACTTGTGCCATGAGTTAGGGGAACAAAGGGAAAATGCATTCAAAAAACTGGTGACAAATAGACTGATAAGCAATTAAATAGTTAATATAGATCACAATTGACTTGTTTTATCTTGTGTGACTAAATCAACGTAAAGCAAAAAAAATATTTTTTTCGTATGTTTTTGGAGGAATTACTGTAAAATTCAACCTTCATGTTCATAGCAAGCTCATGCACAGTGTTAGAATTTTGGACCCTTATCCTTCTATTTTTGCATTCCAAGAAGAATAGCTTTTATTGCACAAACTATCATTTGTAAATGCTCAAAGACAGAAGTAAAATCAGGTGATGCTACATACTTGAGAAAAAATATCATGGACATGCTGCTTTCAAATAGCAGCCCAAAACCCTGTAGCCTGCGAGAGCAATGCCAGAAAACTCAGCTTACCATTTTCAGTTCTGAGAGACAGCTGTAGTGAAAATTCTCTGCTCCTGATTCTATGGAGCCAAAGATCTGCTATAAAAAAACTTTGAATATAGAATGGAGAAAAAAATACTATTTTACTTATTTGAAAAACATTCTTCACAATGGAAGGTATCAGATTGTCTGAAGGTCATTCATTTGACAGCCTTTCATGTTCTACCACACTGGAGGTCACTTAGACCTTTAAAGGACATCCTTCAAATTTTATTTTTTTAAATTACATTCCCAAGAGTGGAACACTGAAAATTAATTCAAAGAGACACCTGCCAAGGCAGAAACACTACAATATATAGCTCTTAAGTGAGCACTTGTGACCAAAACCAAAAATAGTCTACAGAGGTGGGCTTTATATCCAGTTTTACAGGTGCAAATATGATACACCAATACCTAGATAATGTCATAGCAAGAGCCTGGAAAGAGGAGTGTCTTTTCTAGTGATTTTCAGGTGCCAATCTCAGCCAAAAGAAGTGATCTCTGACTTATCTTTCAAGATGTTTATGGTTGACTCTGAGTTGTGCTCCAGGTGGGACTGTGAGTTGGTCCAAATCCTTTAGGTTAACTGGTTTCAAAAGGTGGTGGGGACAGGCCAAGTGAACAGACTGCCAAAGACATCAAGGGGTTCAAGCTTCATCTTGCAGTTTTCCAAAAATTCACAGATTTGAAAGCAACATCTACATCCAATTTGCAGATCAAATTTCTGTCTGATCAATGTGCTTTTCTTCCAACTAGCAGCAAATGGCTAGGGGTTATAAGGTTATAAGCTGACCTTAGATTCAGCTGAGAAGATTGCAGCACCTCTTTTGACACTAAAGTTTGATACTCAGGTATATCTAAAGAGTATGAACTGCACTTTGCTCCTTTCTTTGGCATTGCCTCTTTGATGGCTTCTGTAAAAACCTCTTGTGCCTTCTGTATGGCACCTGAACAATTAACCAAGAGCTAAAAGTCTCTGCATGGAAGAGCATGCCAGTACTTCTGTGGATTTAGGCCAACTCATTTATAAAGCACTTTGCAGGCATTGTTAAGAAAACCAGGAAATCCCATTTCTTCTGTGGTGGTTCCAGAGAGTTCACAGAAGATAAAGACCATTCTGCTTAAGCAGATGAATAATCCCCAGCAAACAGAGTGTCTAACATGATACTTTAAGAATAACTTCTAGTTTCAAAGCACAATTATTAGTATTTTTTTTGACAGCACTTTTTCTGCTATGCGGTTCTGCTGAAAGCTGCTTTTCTCCATTACACTGCTCACTGTAATAGAAGTCAAAACTCCTCTTGCACAGTCTGATTGTACAGTCTCCAGCCAAGGGTTCATGGAGTGTTTGCCTGCAAGATCCTCTGACAGTGCTTTGAGTTTCATGGAAAGAAAAGACCTAAACGCAAGATCAGTAGGGAGTACAGTATTTAGTGCAATATTGCCACGAGTATATTACTTAATATTTTCATGCCCATGAGTCCATGAAGTTTGGAATCTACAGATCAAATAGGCTGAGCTCTCAAGGGTTCATTGTTTTAATTAGAATTAACTAGTAAAATTAATTTGAATACATAATTTTTTAATTAACATGTAATCTAGTTAATAAAAAATTAAACTTATTGGTCATCTTATATGCTATTCTAGTATGCTTATCATATTTGCCTGGGGAAAAAAAAACACATTATCTCACCCCAAAGCATGAAACTAAAAAGAAAGTTAAAAGTAGAAGGGAAAAAAAAAGTACCAACAAATTGACTACGTAAAGTTGTACTGAGTTTACACACTGAAAAATTTAATTAATGAAGCACAAGTGCAGAAAGCAAGAGCTTCATCTTTCTGGTCAGAAATTCTTGGTCTAATTCAGAATTTTTTTTTTTTCGATACAAAAAAAATTACTGCCCTCAGAAATATGAGTTACTTAAAAACAAATAGACAATCAAAAACAATAAATGAAAAGTGGTTCTTCCATGGTTAAGAAAGACAATGCAAACTTTTCAGGAACGTCTCTAGCGTTAGGTTAGAATTTAGGTATTAGTACCATAGTATAGTAGTAGAGCTTGCAGATGGTCAATGATGCAATAAATAACTTCTGAAGAATAACCATGAACCAAAGCGTTTCACCCAAATTGAACCTAAGATCACCACACATTTATTCACTAACACTGCTACATCTGGGGTAAGTAGGTATGTGCAGGATGGTACCAGTTGCTCAGTGTTTCAGATGATTAAATTTCAAGGTACATAGATACTTTTCCCTTCAGTTCTGCAGCTGGATTTCTTGGAATCCCGGGCCATTACTGATTTATGTAGTGCCTGAATTATTTGAGAGACCAGGAAATGCCTTCAAAAAGGCTCCGGACAGGCATTCAAAGCAAAATAATTGTTTATTTTTGAATAGCAATTAACAGCATGCTAAATGAGACAAAGCCTCCTCAGATTAGTCAGGAAAGTAGCAGCAGACTGGAGATGAACAACTGCTGTAGCTCAGGATACAACACTCCCAGAGTCTTGTGAAGCCTTAACTGGCTTTGGTTAGAAAGGATTTGAACTGAGCTGTTTGAGGTAGAAGAGCCTCCCAACTTATCAAAAATCAGCTTTGTAGTAAGAGTATAAAACCTTGTAATATGTTCCCAGTTACAATTGTAAAGCAGCTTATGAATGCAGTGAAGGTTTAAAATTTTTCATAGAAAACTTCTTTTCCTTGCAAAGTCCAGTGAGTAGCTGTACTGGGTTCGGCTAGGATTGAAGTAAATTTCTTCAGAGCAGCTTGTAGGAGGGATACATTTTAGATTTGTGATGGAAACACTGTCGGTAACACAGCAATGTTTCAGTTATTGCTGGGCAATGGCTACACAGAGCCAAGGCCTTTTCTGCTTCTCACAAGGCTCTGCCAGCAGAGAGGCAAGGGGTGCACAAGGAGGGACCAGAGGGGACACAGGGAGACACCTGACCCCAGCTGACCTCGGGGACACTTCCCTTGCCATATGCTGTCATGCTGAGCAATAAAAGCTGGGGGAAGAAGAAGGAAGTGGAAGATGACTGGAGGGTGACATTTGTCTCCCCAAGTCACCCTTACATGTGACAGAGCCCTGCTTTCCTGGGGATGGCTGCACACCTGCCTGTCCGTGGGAAGCAGTGAATGAATTCCTTTTCTTTGTTTCGCTCTTTACCTCTTAAGCTGTCTTTATATCAACCCACAAGGTTTGCATTTTTACCCAGATTCCTTCCCTTATCCTGCTGGGGAGAAGTTAGCAAGCAGGTGTGTGAGGCAGAGCTGCCAGATGGGGGTAAACTGTGACACTTGAAAATAACTGTATTTTTAAAGACAGCCCAGCTTCCAATAAATGGAGCAGAATTAACCACAACATGGGTACACCTAATCCAAAAATTGCAAAATCAGGGCTAGTATCCTCAATGTCTTTCATCCAAAATGTTCGCTCTGCTTCAATTCTCTAGCAGAAGTTAGTTATAACCACCAAGCCACACTCATCTCTGACTATAGCTCATGCACAGTCAAAAACAACCATAAGCACCTACACACGAATGTAACTAGCTTTTACAATAATACAGCAACCCTTATCTCAAATAAAACATGTTGCAAGATATGTTGCAAGTCAAAGATGTACCACTGGGCTACCCCCTCGGACCACAAACAGGAGAAGAGGAGTACTGAGTGAGAGAATGGGTGAACTGTAGCCCAACATCTTGTCTCAAACAATACTGCAGTTGAAAACCTGCAAAGAGTATAAAGGCATAGCTAGTATATTTGTCAAATACTTTCACAGTCTCTAAGTATTTTTAGTAATAGTGCTCAAGCACTTCCCGAGCTTGATGTAGTTGCTATGTATTTATATAATCTTCAGTGGGTTTCTTTTCTGCAGGCTTGTTTCCCCGATTCCATGTAAATTTTTAGTGCCCATTAAAACTTATGTTAATCAACATGAGAGGTCCAGCACAACACTAAAAGCAGCTTCAAGTTCAATTACCATACTCTTATCCACAAGTCATTAGTTCTTACCCTTCTCAAACTTCAGCCTATCTAACAAAGCCAAAACATCAAAAAATTAATCTGGTCAGTCTCTATTCTCTAAACCACCAAACCTTAAGTATAATTACCTAAAGAACACAAGCTGGCAGTGTGTAAAACCTCAGTCACAAGCCATGGCTGAAACCGTATCCCAGGCATATGGAAACTGAAGTATGAACTAGCAATGCCACTATTTTTTTCTGCTCTTATCATTCCATCCTTTAATCTTAATAACAAACATTTGGTAGTGCTAGGCTTTGGTGCAGCAACCTGCTACTCATTGCTATCAACCCAGCACACAGCTAAACTTAAATAATTTCTTCCAGCCAGTCCAGCCTTTAGCCTGTTCCTGCAGGTCCTTACGGCTACATCAGCAGTAAATATTGCTCTAAGTTACTGAGTTCTCTAAAAAGAACTCCAGCACTGCTTTGACCTTCCCCTACATACATTGGTGACCTCTGTCTGTGCCATAATTACCCCTAAATCACTTGCCTCACTTGGCACCGACCATTAACTCCTCACTTTTGTCCCTAATAGCCCAAACCCTAATTGAGATAGATGCTGATGGCTTAACTTTAATTCAGAAGATTGGGCTTGATGGCATAGAGCTTCATCAAATTAATTTAAAAAGCATTTTAATTAATTATCCATTCTTACTAGCCAGAATCTCTTTCAGTGCCACCAAAGACATCAATTCCTATTTACCATAGCTGTTGAAACCTGGGAAGGATCAGATTCTCAGTAGCCTCTAATGGTGCAATTAAGAAAAGCTATAAGTGCAGCAGTTCTTTTGAGCTCTTCAGCCTGTCTAACAGCTGCCTAGCTCCTGAAGGGAATTGCTATCTAATTAGAAAGTAATAATGAAGAGAGACCCAATGGAGTATCCTGCAGAGACCCAAGGGAAGTCTGGCTAGCAAGTCCAAAGGAATTTTCCTGCCCTTCTCCACATGCTTCTGAGGTCCCACTCCAACAATGCAATATATCCACCAATAATCCTGATTGATTTTCCACAGTGCAGATGTACTGTGCTGACTGTTCTAAACACTTGTGGGGAAAAAATGAAGCCCGATTTCACTAGAAATTAAGAAAAGTGGTTTTAAGGTGATCAAAATATATTGCACAGATGTTTGTACACATTACTCTCAGAGGATTTCTACGCTAATTTTATCCACAACAGATGAAATTATAACACTGTAATTCTTTTTGGTAAGCACTGACAACTTTAAGATTAAAAAAAAGGCAAACCAGCCTTTTTCTTTTTTATATTACTTATATTTCTATTTAGTATTTTGATCATTAGAGACACATAAAAACAAGTCACATTTACCATCAGAAAGACAGTATTACTCAAAAGACAAGGTATTTTAAACATTTTTATCCTTGCAACTGCAAGCTTCATTCTAAAATAAAACAGAAAATCTATCTTGCAATTAGCACAGAATACTAAACTTACAAGGCAATATTTTCTCAGGCAGCCTGCAAACATCCATTTCTCTTTCAAATACAGGGATAGATTTACACAATTTTTTTACAGTAACTGTCTCTGCCTCATAAACATCCCAAACAAACAGAATGAAACAGAATGAACACAGATATCAAAGAGAATCACAGAATCAGAGGATATTCTGAGTTGGATTCCACAAGGATCATCAAAGTCCAGCTCCTGGCCCTGCACAGGACACCCCAAGAGTCACACCCTGTGCCTGAGAGTGATTTCCAAACGCTTCTTGAACTCCCTCAGGCTCGGTGCTGTGATCACTGCCCTGGGGAGCTGTTCCAGTGCCCAGCCACCCTCTGGGTGAAGAACCTTTTCCTGATATCCAGTGTAAACCTCTCCTGACCAAGCTTCATGCCATTCCCTCAGGTCCTGTCATGAGCCACCGGACAGGAGATGAGTGCCTGCCCCTCCTCTTCCTCTCGTGAGGAAGCTGCAGCCTGCAGTGACATCTCCCCTCAGTCTCCTCCAGGCTGAACAGACCAAGCGACCTCAGCCACTCCTCACAGGGCTTCTCCTCACACTTGGGGCTGGCCCTCCACACTTGTATTCATATTCAATGTGCCATTGACCAGGACCCCAGGTCCCTTTCTGAGGTGCTGCTTTCCAGCATCTCATTCCCCAGTCTGCCCACACATCCAGGGCTGCCCCATCCCAGGTGCAGAATCTGGCACTGGGCTTTGTTAAACTTCATGTGCTTGGTGATTGCTCATCTCTGATTTGTTGAGGTCTCTCTGCAGAGCCTTTCTGTCTTTGAGGGAGTCAACAGCTTCTCACAATTTTACATCATCTGTGAACTTGCTTAGCGTCCCTTCCAGTCCTGCACCCAAGTGGTTTATGAAGATCTTGAAGAGCAGAGGGTCAAGGATGGAGCCCTATGGAACCCCACTAGTGACAGGTCCCCAGTTTGCTGTCACCCCATTCACTACATACCCTTCATGCCCAACCCAAGAGCCAGTTGCTCATCCATCCATGATGTGTTTATCCAGCTGTGTGCTGGACATTTTGTCCTGAAGGATCCTGTGAGAGACAGTATCAACAGCCTTACTGAAATCCAAATATCTAATAAGTAATTGTTGTATCTGCTATTGTTATATCTGCTATGAACACAGCTGCAATCTTGCAGTGTGTGGGTAAGATTTACTTCTAATTTCCACAAACCATTAAAAAAAGACTTGGTAAATTGCCTTCTATAAAACTTTTACAATCATTACCAACACTTGCCTAGTATTAGGAGAAAATAATTACCTGAGGAAACATAGAGCACTCTGTTCAACACAGGGTTTACCAAACAAAATGAGGAATGAATCATAGAGTTACACAGTACAGTTGTTTTATCACCATGTTCAGCAGTTTTTCTCAACAATTATAAACAGCATCAGTACAATTAATTTTATCCCAGAGCAGACTCCTGAAGACCCAGCTCAATACTCTTCTGAATGTTCTTGACAACAATGACACAGATTAGGCCAAATATCAGAAAATTGAACGTTCTCTGCATTTGGGTCTAAAACTGCACTTTCTAGTAAATGAATGATGTTTGTACCTTGTTCTTGTAGTCCAAGATTACATCTGTATTACATCTTTACTGTAGTACAGATATTCCTCATTGTACAGCATCTTTCCATTTCTAAATAAATAACATTCTATCTGTCTGCTATCAATTGCATTCCCACCATTCTGACATCACAAATCCTTTGACAAAGGGGAAAGCAGTCTAGAAACATCGTGGAAATTTTAAAAATTACATACAGCCTCCATTTTGCATAAAGCACCACAGTAGTTCTAAGTTTTGACCATAAGCCTAATCCAAAGAAAAAGCTCCCTATAAACTTTAGCAGTCTGTAGATCAAAACTTGAACTGCCTAGTTGCTTGTTCTCTCCCACAGAAATTTTGTAGCTTATAGCAGCAGTCTCCAAAGCAGGCAGTGCACACAAGGAAAAAAATATTAGATTTTGAGTAGTGCATGCATAAAACTGATAAAGGAATAAATATTCATATACTGGAAGGGCACACTCAAAAACTTTCCACTAATTGGGTTGTGCAATAAAAAAAGTTTGGAGACCATTGGCATATAGCACGACTAAAGAAAAGAAGAGTGTGTTTCAATGCTTCAGTCCTTTCAGAGGGACTAAGAATGCTAAAATATCTTTCTGATACTGAGTTTGGCATATAAATTCCAATCCATCTGGGAAACAAGGGCAAGACAGAAGAAAGGCTATTCAAGATGTTAAAAGTGTTTCCAAGGGGAAACTTTTAGTCCCACTGTGTTCAGTTCCCAACTGCCAACAATTTCCACTGAATTCTGCAACGCCAGGTTTCCATACAGATCTTTGATGAGAGGGTACTAAGATGCATGTGGGTTTTCAGCAGGATTATCTTACTGAGACTAAATACTGAAGCAGAAAAGAGCATTTAATCAACTCACTTAAAACTTACAGAGCAAAACAATATGACTGAAAGTATAGCAAGTGCTGAAATTAATTTTTCAGCTATTTTGTAGCACCATTGTCTGCAGCTTCATGAGAAAATGGGGCCACTTTTTCAGTAAAATTTTTGTTTCAAGACAAAAAAATATGTACACAATAATTTAATAAACTGTCAATAGCTTTCCTTGATTTAAATTATGTACAGCTTAATAGATGCTACAGAAAAATCTTTCCTGACAATTTGGTCAACGCTTATCAGGTCATTTGCTGAACTTAGAAAGACATGCATTGGCCTAAACCAACATTTTTTCATCCATTCATCCAAAAGGCCTTAGTAACATTTCAGAATGACAAAAAAAGAAAAAGAGTAGGTATAGGTTAGTCAGGAAATTAGCATCCGAGTTGGTGTAACTTTAAATTTTTTTGTGTCACAGATTTATTGTTTTCTCCTCTTACACTACCAGCATTTCTGATCATATAAATACTAATTGACTCAAATACAAACAGAGATAGTTCTGTATACTAAGAGCTGTTCCATCAATTAAGATTTTTCTTTTTTTTTTTTTTTTAAGTCACATCAGCTCTCGATATGCCTGAATACTATTGAGAACAATAAGAGGTCATATGGAAATGTATATGGCACTGAAAGATTTAGATGCTTACTACTGAGATGCTTACTGTTTACAACAGGGGCACCCTGCATCACAGTGGTTTATCACAAGATAAATACAAAGAAGACATACTACAGTTAAAACAAAAGTTATAGGCTTAATGAAAAAAACAACAACAGCAACTATTTATTCTGTGTTATCATGGCTCTGCATTGCAATCCGGTTATTGTAACATGTTACTAGACTACAGAAGAGACAAATCACTAAGCCACCACTAGGACATCTTTAAGCTACTCAACCTTCTGTAATGTAACTTTCCTTTATTTTCTCTGACAGCCAAAAACCAAAAATGCCCCTGGCAACTTAAGCATCATCAGAAAAATTCTGATAAACTGTTTGAAGTGATAAATATGAAGGACAGCATGGCCAAAACAGCAACGACAAAGTTGCTAAGCAAAAGGTGCAGTGGGGAGAAGGAACTAGATACTGGCAGCTGGCAACAGAAAAGTTAGCAAAATGGGAATCGAGGTGTGAAATACAAAATAGAAACATGAAAATACGAAGTAAGAAGCTACGGTGTAGTAACGGCTGTGTAACTAGATATGAAATAAGCACAAAGGGGCATTTGAGATTGATGTCAGGAGAGAAATAAGTGATACAACTGAAACCTTTATTTATGGCAGAAAAAAAAAAGAAGAAAAGGCCATAAGCACATACATCAGATATCTTTTTCATTTGAGTCCTGACAGCGCCATGCATTCAGGCTTACATGAGGATGAGAAAGCTGCTGACACCATAGAAACAGAACTCACAAGTCAAAACAGTGACAGTGAACGCCAATGTTCTCTATTTATTTGTCTTTGCAGGAAAAAATAGACATTCACACAGAAACATACAAATTCACACTAAACATCCAGCAAACAGCAAATAATTTGAAAATAACTGAAGAGATGCTACTTACACAGAAATATTTAAGAAATTAATTGGAAGAATTCTTTTTTTAATCATGCTTGCTTTCCTCAGATCCTTTATAACATAAAGGAAGATTAAAATGTGGCCGTTGTCCCTCTGCTCCTTCCCAGGGCTCTCAGAAATCTGGGAAAAGCCCTTGGGATGGGAATTTTGGGATGGGAAGAGGTGATGATCCCGGAAATGGTGGGGTTTAGAGCCAGTTCCCCAAAATGGGCTCTGATTCCTGCCCTGAAGTGGAGTTGGAATTCTGCCCCCAAACTGTGCCCGCTTTTCCTCTGCTCTTGTCCAGGGACATCCCCTCCAAACTCTGGGAAGAGCCTTTGGGAGGGAATTTTGGGACGGGAAGAGGTGATGATCCCGGAAATGGTGGGGTTTAGCGTTTGTTCCCCAAAATGGGCTCTGATTCCCACCCTGAGCCAAGCTGGAAGTGGAACTTTGTCTCCAAACCGTGCCCATTGTTCCTCTGTTCTTCTTTTCCAGGCACTTGGAATTGTCTTTCCCTTCCTTAAGTGACACTGATGTGCTCTAAGAGTCATTAAGCGCAGCTAGTTTAGTTCCTCCACCTGATGAAAACAGAGAGCCCTCACTCCCAAAATCATTGTCCTGGTTCACAGCTTCGAGGTTCTTTTAAACCCAAACCCATTTCAGTGAGCTGTTAACTTCTGAGAGCTCCCGAGCAGCAGCTGAAGGCTTCGTTGCCCTTGCTGTGCTCGAGGTCCCAGGCCTGTCTGTCTGTCTGTCTGTCTGTCTGTCTGTCCCGGGCTGCTCCGAGACGCGCACGGCACCGGCACTGAGCGCCCCAGGGCCCACAGCAGGGACGGAGTACAGCTTCCAGTTTGAACAAACAAAACCCCAAAAACAACCAAACCCCTCCTCGCTTTTAGAAACCACTTCTCACGAAGCGCCCACACCGGCAAATGAACTTTCTCAGCACAAGTTGTTTGCCCGCACAGAGCTGCGGGCGCGCACCGGGCTCCGGCCGGTGCCACCACGGTGCCGGGGCCG
>VZRO01003932.1:133566-161917 GCA_013397915.1 Daphoenositta chrysoptera | reverse complement strand
TGGAAGGCAGAGAGGCCCCGTGGGCGAGTGAGGGGACGGGGCAGTCACCGCCTGCAGGAAGGCTGACCCAGACCCGAGCTGGGTTCTGGACGGAGCAACCCTGGACGGACGGACAGACCGGGAGGCAGAGGCTGGACAGCAGCACTGCGGAAAGGGACCTGCGGGTTCGGGCGATGGAAACTCGAACATGAGTCCGCTCTGCCCTGGCAGCCTAGAGAAACTTTAGAGCTAGACTACGCAAGTCTTTATTTTCCTTTTTAATTTCAAACTGAGGCAACTAATTAATTCCTGCTATGAAGCCCGTGATTACCAAAGTGAATGCAGTTCCACCAAGGTCAGATAAAATTAGAATTAATCTGCTGGTTTTGAATTCAGCAGATAGTTGACTTCAACTTCGTTGTTAAGCAGACTTTTTCAGATAAATTCCAGAGTTTGCATTATTGCCAACAGCTCCTCTTTCTAACCCTTAACCTAATGTCTGTTTCCCGATCTGTAATGATGAAAAATCCTTGGTAAAACAGAATATACTTCTTCGTTTATTCTTATTCAAACTAAGCCTTTTTCAAATATAAAAATCAATAAAAATCTATTTGTCAAGTTGGAGAGGGCATGAGTAGATGAATAATAGGAGGAAAAATATGCAGATCTTGCTACATCTAGAGGCTTATTTTAGACAAATGTCAGATCTTGATTTATATCAAGATGACAGGCGGCCAGATACACACTCATAAATTTCAAAGTGGAGAATTCTTCCACAGCTTGGCATTTCCTTCAGCATTATGTCCGACAGCATCCATTTTAAATAAGGTATTTGGGGACACCTCTCACTTGAGAGCCAAGTAAACATTTCAATTTTATTTATTTCTTTTCAAACTGAACAGCTGGTCTTCTCTTCATACAATTATGCTATCAAATATTGATTAGAGCAAACAGATAAAAAATAGCAGAGACAGAGGTGAGTTCAAACATTTGGCTACACCTCTTCAGTACCAGCACAGGGCTGTTCACCTCCACACCTTGCTGGATGCTGATGCCAACTTGTAGACTGGGGCCAGGATTCATTTGTGGCCCAGAATGCAGATAAAACCACCATGGAAATTACAAACTTTCTATTCCTCTGAATCCCCTTTCCTTTCCTGTACTTAGTGGACAGAGAAAATAGTATGGAAAAGTATCTATGAAACATACACATACACGTAAGAGGCACCTGTGAAAGTTTTCATAGTAGGACAACTTCCTTCTTGATTCCACTGCAGATGACCAATGAGGTTTGCAGCATCCCAGCAAACAAAACTTTCATAATACACTTACGTAAAATTTGAGTGCCTGGGTCTGTAAACATTTTTGGGCGGTAGAGAAAGAAATGAGAAAAGCATATTTAATACAGAGCCTTTAAATCTTTGTTCTCTTAAATGATAGTTACTACATAGGAAGTTCAGAATGGACCTGACCTTTTACCATAAAATCCTACAATAAATTTGTTTCCTAAGAGTGATAGCATTAAAAACATGTATCTAGGTGCTTTGTGAAGGAAAAATAAAAGGGATCTCAGATTTTACATCCATCAAGTTACATCTTTTTATTTATGCAAGAACTTAATTTAGAATTCCATAACCTAACAGCAATGACAAGGACAGCTTGTTTGGAAAGAGAAATTAATCTGAATTTCAAACAAGCTACTTTTCTAACTGGCAAAGAATCTGTAAGGTCACATCAGCTGTTTCACTGCCCTAATGTCTCAAGCCATGAAGTATATTTGACAGACACTCCCTGAAGGGAAGAAATTGTTAGGGTAGAGGCAGCCTGACAGTTGGAAAATGTGGAATAAATGCAGAAGACAACCAAACAAGTGTTAGGAAGCCACTGAGATGTCACTAAACAAAGACTAAGGTAGCATGTATTGCCAACAACTGGATGGATGACCTTCTGGTCATCGTTCTTCCAAGATACCATTCAAAACACCAGCTTGTTTTTCCCTGAAAACATCACATCAACAGCTACAGCACATGCAAGTCACTTGTAGGAAACCAGGCTTTTAATCTTAAATATTTTGCACTTTTTTATAGCAACACACATTAGTTGGAGAGAGCAGAAGAGTAACTATGAACAGGAACACTACCAAAACCCCTCAGGGGTCTTGAAGCTCAGACTTAACTCTCTGATTTTACAGAGGGCACAAGGACTCCAGAACAAGACAGTAAAAGTTTTTGCCTCAAGAGAAGACCTGGGAGTATAGTAGGGGGCAACTCAAAATGTCTAGAAATAGCTGATGAGTAGGCTAAAGACACTCAATTCTTCTCAGAAGTGTCAAGTGACAGGATTAAAATCAGTGTGAGAATTTAAATAAAAGAAATTCCACTTTAAAATAAAATTTTATTTTAATTACAGTGAAGGTGGTCAAACAGGTTTTCCAACAAGACTGTGGAGCTTTTATCAAACTGGACACGACCATGAGCAAAAGAGGTGTAGGACTACATCATCTTCAAGGCCACTTCCACCCTTACCCATTCTGTGGTTCTGGGAAGTTTTCCATGAAAAAAGGGTTAAGGTCAAAATCAGCTAGAGGCTTCTGTAAGAAGAGATGCTGCATTTTCAAGCATGAGGTTGCAACAGTCACAAGATGAAAGGGAAATAGAATGGATTTTGATGTTGTATTTTTGAGACTTTTTTCCCCCATGTCTCTTTATCAAATGATAGGAAAATCTAGGTTCTGAAATTAATGTATTTAACAGATAAAAAAACCCCTTGCCCCTAACTTCCAATACTCTCTTTTATCTATTTGCTAAGTGAAAGAGTAGGTGTAAGAGATGTAAGGAAGGTCCAGGTCAGTGGGAAATGGTGAACAGAGGAGAACAGTGCATTGGATTTCATTAAGAGCAGGCAGTGAAGGATCAGGAAGGGTGAAGGGTGATGAAAAAAAGAGCAATTGTGAGTGGAGAATGGTAATGTCTGAGAAAATGAAAACACTGCAGTATGTGATCAAGCCTGGGAGGAGCAGTCTGTGCACTGACTCAGGAACAGTCGGTCACTGAGGTGATACAGGCCAGGGAACTGAATTGAGCAAAACCATCCTCAAACAGATGGACTGAAACTATGCACAGGCAGCTCTACTCTGGTAACTCTTAACGTGAGGCTAGGGGGTGAAGTGGGGAAATGGATGATGAGAGCTTGCTTGGATAAACTGATGGAGTAAGACCAGGTAGGGGGAGAAAAATCACAGCCAGCTGCATAATAGAATAGTCTTTGCCTAGGCACAGGACTTTCTGCCCACTGCCATTTCAAAAATATCTTACAGTACCATGTCTCATCTGATCGTGTCAGGGACAGGGTTTTTCCAACATTCCAGCCTCTCTTGAATTTGACATGGAGCCAGAAAGGACTCTGGTGAACCCCACGTATGTTACAATTTCCACTCACCTTTTTTTTTTTTCCAAGTTCTTTCTTTGCTAGAGCACCTTTTTATCACATTCTCATGCTGTAATCTCATTTTGGAAAAACACAGAGCCAAAGTACTCTGTTAAATATCAAGCAGCTGTTCAAGTTCAATTTAAATACAGCAATACCATCAAGTCCCATGGGACTGCTCAGGGCATTTATTTAGGTCGAAGTGTGAAGTGGGAACCACCACAACTTTGATCATCTCTCCACTCAAATATAGGGATGAAACAGTGTATGCCCCAAGAGCAGGCAGCAGAGGAAAATCAAAGTAGCTCAGAGAACCATGCAGAGCCATTGCCTTTCTTTTGTAAATTTACATTTGATTATTCATAACAGGAGTATCTTTCTATGTCAAAATGAAAGGCTTTCTGTCTTTGATACAGTGTGAAAACCCTGTCTGAAGTCTGGAGTTAAAGATAACTGTGATACTCTGACTACTGGAACTGTTACAAAATTGGGATATGGAGAGAGGAAGTGGTATTACCTCTTTCAAAAAAATTCTAGATGTTTGGCTAAAAGATACAATGAAATTGTGACTGTAGCCTGAGGGACATAAGGATATTTGTTTTTAAAATGAGAATACACAATCTTAATGTAGTGTAAACTACAGAACTGCAGAACTTATTAAAGCTTAGTACACTGTTTTACTTTAGTATTTTGGTTTTTACTAAATGAATGTAAGCTTTTTGCAAGAGATTAAAAAAGTTAAGTCTTCTTGTTCTAAGTAAAGGCATACTGCAGATCATAGCAAATCCTTTTTAACAGTGATTAACTTTAGTGTGTTTTAAGTGTGGTTGCAGTTGTATATGCAGGCCAAAAGCAAAAAGCTGTACTATTTAAAAAATGCAAAATATAAGATTGCTGGATAAATATGGTTTAATATACATGTGATTAACATTCTTTGTGAAAAGTTAGAAACAAGACTATAAACTGATGGAAGATGTCTTCAAACTTGTTTTTCCAGTCTACCAAATAAAAATAGATCATCTCCTCTAAATAAAAAAAAAAAAACAACTACAACACAGTTTACATTCTCTAACTTCTGAAACTCACAAAGATTTGTTCAATCTAAGGAGACTCAACCCTAGTACAACTCAACAGGCCTGACACAAAGTTTAAACAAAACTCTGGAACTTGGACTATCTAAATAAATTCTAGTACTGCACTTAAGATATACCTTATCCTATACTGAAATCCTATACTGAAAAAAATCATTGTTTGTGTCTGTCTTCCACATATTTTTCCAAATCAAAGTTTTTGGGTTAATTAGGACTCACGACTAGTTAAACTGACCTAAAACACTACTCCATGAACTGCAGTCCCATTTTGCTCTACCAGGGAGATGCTACCATTTCCTTCCTTGGCCAGTCTTTTCCTGCAGTTTTCTTGTTCTGGCTGGATCAGCTTTTTCCTGATCCACCTGCTCAGTCTCGAACATCACGGTGCTCCCTCTCTCCACAGAGGGGTAGTGAGAATGCAGTTCTGCAAAACAAGGCTTCTATTAAAGCTCAAATTCTTTTCCTCAGATAAGTGCAAGAAGATATGAAGAAAAAAAAAAAAGAAAGAAAGACTCCATCATGCAGGTAAAAATATTCTTTTTATACTACTGGGCTCAGTAGTGACAACCTGTAGCAAAACCAGTACATTCCAGCAGTTTTAGAATCCTGGCCTTTCTACATTCATGCAGAGGTTTAGAAGAAGCTATGTACAAAACAAGGAAAGTGCTTAAATATAGCAGCAGTAACTCTTCAAGCAAAAATGTATAGACATCCTTGAAAATAACCTGCATAGGATTATATTATCAGTGACAGGACCCAGATGAGATTCATGCATTCAGGCAGAGTCACAAAGCTTGAGTTTGGTCTCCATTCTGCTGTCGAATCTAAACACAAAAACAAAACCAAAAATCCACAATCCACTATAGCTGGGGAAACTGCCCGTGGAGGTAAAGTAGGCATTTACATTTGTGCAGCTTTAATTAAAGTTTAAAAAAAAGAAGAGTGGAGATGAAACATCTTATCCAAAGTGAGTTTACAGTCCAAAATGAGTTGTTCAAGTGATTGAATAGGAAGATTATGGCAGCTTCAACTCTTGAGGACAGTCAGGCCTTGAAACAACTTTCCCAGGGCCATGCAGTCTCCACTGTTGGAGGTTAAGACACATGAACACCTAAGAACTGTGCTGTGATCTTGCTTGGAGAAAGACATTGGCATCCTAAGATCCCTTTCATCTGAATTATCTTAGGATCCTAAGCTAAATAAGCCCAGTTTTAGTTTAAGCCAAGCCTTACTGTGGCAATTTTAAATAAGCCTTTAACATAGTAATACAGATAGATTGTTTTCAAATGTCAATGAGAGCTGATTTGTTTTCAAATGTCAGTGTCAATTTGAGTATAGGGTGGAACATACGTGAGGATTTATGTTCTCAAAAGCATACACCAACACACATAAGATGCCCAAATATATTTATTGAACTCTTAAAAAGTATGTTACTCTTTTGAAAAAAGACAGCCTAAGAAATCTCAATATAGATTAAAGTATATCAAATCCTGCATATACCTGATTCTGATGTTTACTTAAACATCAGCACCATCAAACCCAGCAAGATAAGACTTCTGAAGTCAGTAAGCAATGAGGTACCAGGACAGAAGAAACCCTTAAAATAAAGAGGAACTTCAAAGCCTTTGAGCCAAGCAGAGCCAGAGTTCCAGAATGCATTCAGGACCATGAAACCTCTCTAATCCTTTTGAAGTTCATCTGCTGCCAAAAATACACGTGTTATAACAAAGAAACATAAGCATCTCAGTATACACTTTCAAACTGGTAAGCCAGTTCATCAGTTCAATGCAGTCAAAAGAGTACAGCACTGTTCTAAAACTGACAAAGAGTTTGGGGCAGAAAGGCTGACAGACTAGCATGAACCAGTTAAGCTATTTCCCTCAAGACCTCTCTCCTTGCTCATGGTATTCAGAACCATCTCTAGACAGAAGAAAAAAGAAGCAAGTTCATCATCACAGGACAGTAAGATACTTACTTTTTGTACTCGTGGCAAAGTTTTCAGTGTTAGTGCATGAAAAAGTTAGTGGATGTTTATTTCTGGATGTGCATAGGGGTGAGGTTACCATAACTAAGTGCCAGCAGTACAGCTGTATTCATTAATGTGTTTCATATGTAAAGTATTAGCTGAAAATATTCAGCCCTAAATTGCTGGAGATGCATTTTTATTAGTATCTCTATAACCACGTCTTTCCCTTGTTAAACACAATAATTTAACCATCTTGTTTTTGCTCAGTGGTGAAAGCCATCCACTCCACTCAGTCTTAGTGATCACACTATGAAAAATACCTCCCATCTGTCATTGGCCCCTTCAAGGTTTCTGGGATGTCTTGATCCAGGAGAACTAACAATGAGACAGATCCTCATGGTGGGGGATAATAAATAGGGACAATTGTGCCGGTGATCAGGCTCAAGTGGGACATAAATGGTGACAAAAGAAACGTTTACTTTAAAGGTGCAAGAATCTATTCAGCTAAAAGTGAGTCCTATTTGGAATGTAGCATATGTCCTAGAAGCCAACTAGACACTGAATGTTGTCTTTGTTCCTTTTTAGGAGTGTAAACACTACCTTATGTTCTCAAGTAAGAAGACACTAATCAGACTTAGATGCAGACACTCAAGCAAGTGGAATGATAACTCACAAGATACTCAGCTTCATGATAAACAAGAATATGTAAACACCCAAATGAGTCACCAATTCAGATAGTACCAGACACCCCATATGGATTGTCACAACACAGCACCATAGCATTTTGATTTAAGGCAAAGTCTTGCTGCTCATCCCATCATATTTACTCAACGGTGGTAGCATTAGCAGCACTGTGATTTACTCTCTGCTTTCAATGGGTCTAGGTCCAGTTTTGGTTTCCCCACATCATTCTCTTCATTAGGAAAGGTTTTGTAATTGGCAAGGATGTTTTCCACCAAGAATCGAGCAGCTTCATCTATGTTGATGTTGTCCTATAAATGTTGAAAGCAAAGAAGTCAGTGATTTTTTTTTGAAACAGTCACACATTCCTATTAAAAAGCTGTCCAAAAAGAAAATACTTCTTCAGTCTCATCAGCAGGACACAAACAGTTTAGGTGTAAGAAGTCATTGCTCACACTTTCTTTTCCCTGAAAAGTTAGCAGAAAGGTTTGAAACAAAATTATTCATCCATATTACAAATTTAATATTGACTAACCTAGTAGGCAGTCAGGGGAATGAGTGTCACCTGCATTTGGAAGACTGACAAATGCCAAAGTGCATTTCTACCTCAGGAAAGTTCCTAAGCAATTACACTTTCTGTAGTATTGTCCTACCTTTTGGAGCCTGTTTCTGTTTCTGATGGAGTTGGGATGCACTTATTTATGTAAAAGGATCTTCTCCATGAGTGTCAAAATCACAACTATTTCCAAGTGCCTCATCCAGCCACTCTACATATTCTTGTGCATACTTTGAAAAGTACCTTCACATACACTCCAAAGAACATGTGTGTGCAGGATACTTAGAGATGTACTTGTCAAAATATCCCAGTTTCTGAGGGTCCAAGTAGGCCTAGTGCCAAGGATTCTCTGGCCACAGGTTTGACCTGGCTGGGCCATCTGTTAGCACAGGGCTGCCATGTTTGGAATTGCTCATCTTTGCTTCCAAAGGAAATACCAGCCCAGTATATTACTGATGACTACACTTAGGATCCACTTGTCAGTTCCAGCAGAAAGGCAAAAGCAGATTAATAGGATATCTAAGTGGGCAGGAGTTAAAACCATGAACTGTTTTGGTATGCTTAGAAAACAAGAAAGCTGTCCTAAGTTTTTGCTGTTTTAACTACAACTCTTTCAGAGTCCTACACAGCTCAATTAATACCTAAACTGGAACTGTTGTTGTCTGGATTTTTACCTACACCAAGAACCTTGTTTTACATTGTCCTGTCTTAAATGCTACCTAAAATGCATGTTGTCACTAGAATTTCACATTAGATTTTGTTCCAATGTTACTTGCATTAATTTTTAAGCCATAATGCAGTTTAGACATAGCAGTGTTACAGGCAGGTAAAGCTCCAGGGAAGATTATACCAAAGCAGAATCTTGGTATTCTTTTTGAGTATAAAGAGCCTTAGAAATAGAGTTTTTAGTAACAGATGGGTGAGTTTGGAAATATTTTTTCAAATGTAAACAAATTGTTAGCTAATTTAACTAATTCCTTTCACTGTGTAGCCTTCTCTTAAAGCTATCAACTTGTTACTTTGTTTCTTATATTCTTCTTAGAGACTCTTTAAGAGTTGTCTAAACATCATTGTGTAACACTTCGGCAGCAGCATTTAAAGTAGGCAAGCCAAGGGAAAAGTGGGACCTTGAGGCTTATCTTACTTTATAAAGGATTTATCAGCCAGACCAGTAATCTGGTCTGTCAGCTACACTCTCCTCATCTAGAGGAGTCCTTCATTTTAAGAATCAGGTGAGCTTTAAGGAAATACTGGATTTCACTTCCAACTAAGCTGCTGCCAGTTTAATCTGTGCATTGACAAAAAGTCTGTAGACTAAAACTGTACAATAAATGAAATTACTCAAAGTTAACTGAATAAGCTAGCTGTCTTTCTTAACTTAAATTACTATACAGAACAATTTGTTTTTCTCCAGCTGAGTCTTGACATTGCCTGATAAAATAGAAAAGTGCTTCAGCAACACTGTGGGTAGGTAGTAATAAGTAAGCAAATAGCTTGTTCACTTCAAATCTTGCCATTTCTACATACAACAGTGAAGGCAGAAAGTGCATTTAAAAACCTGCACCTGAAGATTACCTGTATCTTGTGGATAGCTTAATCAGCATTTAGTAGTATTAAAATCTAAAGAATGACTGATCCTCATGCATGCAAGACAAAAAAACTTATCAAACTCAGATAATCAAGGTTTCCAGACAGTGTCAAGGTTCTCTGAATTTAAGATTAGTTTTAATCTAAACCAAATTTGCCTCATCTTCCTCAGGAGTGAAGCTAGCCTGCACATCACTTCAAACTCTTGCTGAACACTGGATATTTGACTGTCACTTCCTATAGTTGAGAATTTTATTTCCTACATGATTATATTCATCCCTTCTTATGCCAATACTCAAAGAACTAAAAATATTTTTTATTATGCTCACCTTGGCAGATGTTTCAAACCATCCAACAAAGCCACCTTCTCTGCAGAACTGGTCCATTTGAGAGGGATTCTGGCTGCCATCTTTCTTCTGGTCACACTTGTTTGCAAGTAGAACAGCAGGGATGGGGCTGCCATTGGGAAGTAGTACTTTACTGTCCAAATCATGCTTCCATTTTGAAACAGCCTCAAAAGTGGAGCCTCTTGTGACATCAAAGACCACAAAAGCACCAACTGCCTCTTTGTAGTACACTCTGGTCATATTTCCAAAGCGCTCCTGGCCTGAAAGAAAGGACAGTCAGAGAATACTTACACTGAAGCATGAACTGTATTAAATGTAAATAGACTACTGTACCAGCTTAGTTCATCAAAGTTTGGCATTTGGATCTAGTCACCTAGTTCATAAGGCATTGTCTCCTTTATCTCATGCAAATTCATTGTAACAGCTATTTTGTATATTATACATGACAAGTCAGGTGCTGGAAGTAGTTTGCAATCCCAACTACCACTTGGAATTTTTCTTAAACTTATTTGTTGAGTAGAGTTCTTTGAGAAGTAATACATAAAAACACTACCAGCACAGCTAAACACAAATCATTATTTCATCAAAGACTATTAAGGCTTATATCTAAATCTAGTTACTTCAGCTAAAGACTTAAGCAAACTCAGCCTTTTGCTGAATGGTGAGCAACAAGGGGTTTTGCAAGTTTCAAGGCTAACAGCCTTCAAAGCATCTTCTGAAGAAGTCACCTATATTATAGATTTTTCCTCATGGAAAAGTTCAAAAGGAACTGCTAGCTTAACAGTTCTGGCTAAACTTGTTATCTTTGACTTCATTTTTAAAGTCTAAGATTTTCTCCGGATTAATTTTCAACTCTGGAAGTTCTACAGCAATGCCAGGATTTAACACAAGAATAGTTGAAGTACAATTATTCACAATAAAAATCCAGAAAAAAAAAAAATCAATTGCCCATAAGCAGAGTAAACGAAAAAAGTCTTTTCTTATTAAGTACAACTACTGTAGCCAGAATACTCGAAATGTAAAATTAGAGTGTGTTGGTTCAGTTATTCTTCTGTTGGGAAGGTCAGACCATCATGATGTGTTTACATTTGAGTGTGTATAGCAGTACCAAGTCCTAGCACATTGTTTAGGAAGTCTGGGCTACTAAACTTCCTGCTTTGTTTGGAAGTCTTCATTAGGAAAAGCAGTCCCTGCACTCTACCATTTAGTTTTACAGTGTATCATCACTATGGCTTTTATCATTTAGTGCATATGAATTTTAGAATACATCAAAAAAGAGCTGTATTTGGAAACCTAGTTGTCCTCTGTTTATAAACATTCAAGTCCACCTTTGATTAGCAAGAACAAACAGATACAAGGAGAACTGGGTGTGTTTTCTTCTCAAAGAGACAGAAATTCAATAGATGAAGGAAGTTGACAAGAGATGCCGTTCAGTAGTGTGCCTTTCTAGCTCAATTGCCTTATTTTAATGTCAGTACTTCACAGTAGGATTAACTCATTCCCTACAGACACTTTCAGAAAAGGTTGCCTAAGCCGCTGTTAGAATTGCCTGAAAACAGCAGCAGCCACAGTAAAGTTCCAGAGAACTATATAGAAGCTGACTTTATTTCTGTCTGTTCACTTTAAACTACAATGCTGCAGAAAACAGCATCACTACCCAGCATATTCTTCAGAATGGAAATTGCACATTATTTTTGTCACTACTGGCTGATTATCTTGTGTGAGAACAAGCAGGATCCGAGAAGAAAGCTCTTATCTCCATACTCAAAACTCAAGTTTTGAAGCAGCTTTTATGCCACGGACTCTAAGGCCATGCAACAAGTCAGGCACCAAGCCTGCAGCTCTGTGACCATGCCTCTGGAAAAGCCACATCGCTAATACAGTTGTCCTAAACAGTACACAAGTAACTCAAATTGTCTCCCTAGCCTGGACTATTATGCCTAAAAGAGGTTTTTAGTATAGCCTTACAACAAATTGTACCACTGACCACTGTTCCCACAAATCAAGTACCATTAGGAAGGAGTTAGATCAGAAGGCTTTTACTACTTCTGCAGGTCAATGATGTCATATTTAAAGAAGCTTTACCCTTAGAATGCAGGGATTTTGGTTTTGGGAGTTGTTGGGTTTTGGGTTTTTTTTTAATGGAGTTCCATACTGTCAAATTTAGTCACATTAAGCCAGTCACTGCCTAGGACACCACACAAGCTTTGAGGAGCTCCTTCTCAGCTTCCCCTTTTATTTAACTGTCAGCATCACCACCAATTCCTGCCACATGGGAACACCTTGGATTGTGTTAAAGCACTGACTCCAGTGTCCAGTTCAGATACCCCTTCACAGCACAGCCCCACAAAACAAACAGTGTAATCCCAAGATCTAAAATGCCCTGTACCAACATCAGTCTTCTACAGAAGGAGTTCTTCAATTGAGCCCTGAACTGGTCCAGAATTGAGCACCACTGGCTGTTATTCACGTGAGACTGAACATGAAGCAGCAAGGGAAACAGTCCCATTAGTCCTCCCTATTCAGTTGCTGGAGAGCTGGGAGGCTTCCAGGCTTTACTTAAGGGTGTAAGTTTTTCCAAACACTTGATGAACATCTACATAAGAAAATTAAGTTGTATTGATTAGTTGCAGGAAGGGTTGCTAGACTGTTACCAGAAGGAGTAGACACAGCATGATCACTACATGTGAAAGCTAAGTTATTTAGGAATTGCAGAAAAAGCTTACAGGCAGTTATCATTTCTCAGACAGCGGTGCACACTGTATGTAAACATGGCTACAACCACTTAGCACAATCAAGGGCATTACCATGGACTGAATCCCTTCCTGCCTATTGCTCTCCCATCCAAAACAGCTTTAAAGACACAAACAGTTGCCAAGGTGGCCATACCAGCTTCCTGGCTATTTTCAGCAATAACCATTGCTGAAAATTGCACAACAGCACATTTAAGGAGTACAAAAAGGTGAAATTTGTACAGCATTATACATAGTTTCCAAAGAAAAAAAAAAGCCACAAAGCATAGCTCAGAACCAAACTTGAGGACTCTAAACACCACCAAATGGCTTTTCTTACAGAAATACCTAGGGACCTAGCCTTGGCCAGAAACTCTGATCATCGCTCAGATAAGTCTTCCCATTCCATTTGCAAGAGAAGTCCATCATTTTACCATAAGCCCTCACCCACCTGGCCCACAGGTGAGCTGGAGAGCTGCACTGGGTGCAACCAAGGTGGCCTGGCAGGTGATTCTTTGACACTGGTGACTTCTCATGCCCAGTATCTCCCAGCCTGTGTGAGGTTTTAACACCATGAAACCATCTGCCAGGTAGGCTGGGCCAGAAAGGCAACAGCTGTAGTTCTGCTGAAAAATTGATTCAGAGCAGCTGAATCCCTTCATGGCCTGACCAGGAGAAGCCACTGTACATGGGGTTGTGCTGCTAACATGAAGATTCAGGAGTTCTGGAATAATGCAGGTGCCAGGGTTAGCCTTGTACAGTGGCTTCTCACAGTGTAAGAAGACAGCAGTTCTGGTAGGAATGGAAGTCAGCATGGAACTGTGTGTTACTTGGTACTCTACAGCAGCCACAGCATAAACCATGGGCTTTGGCTGTCCACAACAATAATTTAAATCTTATTTCCAGCAAGCTTTATTGATAGAAGTCAAAACTTTCTCTCGTAGTATGAGTTTTAGATTTAGAAAAACATTAATATATATTCTTTCACAGTTTTAATTTGGGTGAAAGTAGAAAACTGATGTGTCTATCAGCCTGAAAGTTTCTCTCTTTACTTACTATATTTAAGCTTTATATTAGGAAGATTTGATATCTCCTATTCTTAAACACACACATCATTGTATTCTTAGAGATTAATGCCTTTTAATGCCATATAGCCCAGTATGACTGCTGCCCTTTTCTAGAGTAACCCAAACCTCAAACCAGGTTATTACAGAGCTGTTTTCACCTCTAGAATTCAAATCCACTAACAATAAACCTGACCTGAATGTTACCTTACAACTGCTCTTTCATCCTGTCTGGAGGCCTAATGAAGATGGATATACTGTATTTCATACAAAGACAGAACAATAAAACATGGCCTGCCCCAGAGGTAAGAGTTTTGTATGGTAAAAGATATACAACATGAGGCAAGAAAAGAATTCAGTTTAAACTGAGTGGACTTTCTTTACAATCCTGTCATTACTGACAAAGCACACACTGAGCTTCTTGTAGGGGGATACAGAGTATTCTAGACAGCCTTTTGAAAATTTAACAGGACTTTCAGGCAGAGCTTTTGCAAGCACTTTTCTGTATACAAAACACCCCCAAAACTCTCATACAGAAAAATCAAACTGCTCCTCCAAATTCTTAAGGCTGAACATAATTTTCTTTGTTCTTAAAACTAAATGTCTCAACTTTTGCCATGCACAGTTCAGAGATCTGTCATGCCCCTTCCTCTGTCCAGCAGGATATTTGCTATAGTCATTTCTCCATGTGTGACAATGTGTTGAGCAGTACAGGTAGTGGATCATACCCCCAGAGGAGAAAAAGGCTAAAAGTGATCAGATTAAACTAGACTTAAAATCTCCACTGTGTATAATCTTAGAAAGAAGAGAGCAGGAAGATAACTAATTGCTTAGTATAGCAATTAGTACAGCAATAGAAAGGACATCACAAGATTAATTATTCTGATAGGTCCAGTGACTAGGCATAAACCTGATGGTACCACAAAAGTATACTTTGTGTTTTAGTAGTTGGGATGTAAATGAGGAGCTAAGCTACAGGACAGTCACAGGGATCAGAAGTTTAATTTGGGGGTATGGAAGTGACTTCATGCAATGCAAAGTTCTGCATTCTCTAACCACAAAGTCTTCACATTGAAATGACTCAGCACATATTGTCACCATAATTTCCAGTAATTGCAACAACCTTAAGTGAAATATTTGCACAATGACATTCATCAGGAACTAATACAGTTCCCTACAGCAGCACCCTACAGGAATTAAGTTGAGTTTAAAACTGCGTTAGAACTTGGGAGCTATTCTCACTCCCCAGTTTACATTGTAACAGGGGAGAACTGCAAGTTAAAATCTACATGAAAGAAATTATAGCTGGGTTTGACATTTGAGGCTTTGTATTTGTCCTTTACTGCAAAAGATAAGTTATCATTGTAACCTTGCCCTGAAGTACATTTGAGAGTTTCTACAGCAGTCTTTCCCGGTGTAAGGGAGAAACACTAGTGTCCTGTTTATTACAGCAGTGTGACTTATCATTGCAGCAGTTCTTGCATATATTTAGAGAAAGATACCCTACACTCCTATTATTTCAGTCTCATTATTTCAACTCTTAACTCTTCCTACATGATGGGAATAGGGGTTAGAAAATGTACAAATGACTGCTGGATATGCACAATAATGAGTTTGTTAGGCTTCCTTCTCCCAGACTACTTACCATATTCATGAGTTAATATGCAGTTTAGATCAACTAACAAGAACTTACTCAAAGAGAGTAACAGGGCCCATCTAAAAGAAGTTTCTCCAGCTATTCTTTTTTGCTATGAAGGTAAAGGGTGGCTTACCCCTGTCAATACCAACAGCATAGCAAGAGTTCCCCTATCTTGTAAAAACCCAAGCTTTATCTTTTCTGAAGCCACACAACTCAAAAGAGAATTGTGTTAGTTGCATTTAAAACCTTAATATCTCATAAGGAACACTGATGGACAACTGGACAAAGTTCTTCAAAGGTCTTCTCTTTCAGATGAGATTAACAGTTCTGGAATCCTCCAGAAGCTGTGCCATTAATAAGGAAGAGATAGATGACCAAGGCTTATAAAAGTCTGACAACTGCAAAAATGAACAAGTAGTTTCTTCCATTAAAGTAATGTTGGTTCAAGCCATCTTGAACAGGCTAATCAGCTTAATGAGTTGCCAGAGCTCAAAATATGATTTTAACTAGTTTGGCAGTTCCACATCAAAAAACCTTAAACTATAGATGCATAGTCTAGACTGCAGTAACCCAAAAATCAGTGTACAACTAGCTGAAGAGTTTTACTCCCAAGTTGTTTGCTGCTAACTAGAATATCATTGCAATGAACCTTTGCAGCTTTTTTCCTGGACCAAATAACAGAGTTGCCAGAAGTGTAACAAATATCAAAAAGTCCTCAGTTTATTAATAGAGTCAAGGATCTCTCACCAGTTTTGTCCCTCAGAACACTGAAGATGAGAATTCAAATAGGTGAAAAGGCAGTTTAAGTTCAACAGAAAGAAGGAGTAAGCTGCACAGGAAAAGTTTTATCTGTAAAACCAACCCAAAAACCTATCCAGCAATAATTGCAGTAGTAAAGAAACTGATCAACAGATATAGTGAACCAAATTCAGTTAGCTCAAAATGCATAGAAGTAGCTTCCTACCAGTGCATTTCATTCATTCTGCTTTTCCATCAACAGCTACTCTACGCTGCAGGGATCACAGGCATCACAGAATGTTTATATACTATACTATACTACACGCTATAGTGACTGAGAGCAATAAACCATTTTTTAGTCTAGAAATACTTGAAAAATCTCCTTGCATTGTGAGAAAGGTTCTCAGATTAACTATTTACCATGACCACTAACAGTCACTCATACCAAAATTCAAGGACAGTCAGACTAACTCTGACTGCCAACACCATGGCTCTTAGGTTCTTGCTATCAACTACTCTGACTTTATTGACCAGCCTGCAAGCACAGTTCCAGCACTTAAACTTCAGTGCCAAACATCACAACTAAATTGATTCAATTCATTTCCAGGACCATGAGACATTTGTGCTTTTATTCAGTGCAGATGGTAAAAAAGACCAATTGAACAATAAATGAATGCTCTTTTTTCCAGGAACACCTGAATGACAATTCCATATTTACAATTCCAACTCTCAGTGAAGTTAATGTCATTCTGTGTGATAGATTTAAGCTAAAGCACCATCCAAAATGGCTGGGAACATAGTTCAATCCTTTAATTGAGTTAGAACTACTGCCACTTTCAAAACTCACCTAGGCCCTTCAAAAGTAACAGGCAGGAAAAGACCTCACTTTGGATGCCAGCTGGATGTTTGGCACAATACAGCAAATATCCAGAACTGCCCTGAGAATGAATCTCCCAGTTCTCCACACATCTAATGTACATTTTATTACTATCAGGGTCAGGTGTGAGTTGACTGAAGTTCCTTTTTAGAGATATATAAACATGTTACTGGCAAGTTACCACTGCTGACAGCTATCCCCCATCTCCCCAAATGAGCACATCTTGTCCCAGAACTGTCTTACCTAATTAGATTGGATCTGTTATTCTGCAAGAAGTAGGTTAACCAAACCACTACCAATATTAGAGCTCATCTTCAAGTGCATCTCCCTGCTTTTTCCCATGGATAGCAGGCATAGATTGAGAGTAGACAGACTCCAAGACTGTTAGTACCACATGGCTACCCACTCCTCAGTCTTGTCCATTTAAGCTGTAAGTGTCAAGTTGCCACATGTTAAAAACACAGAGGTGTTGAACTATGCATTTATTTAATGACATAGACAAATTTGCAGATGACACCAAGCCAAGTGGTGCAGCTGCCACACATGAAGGATGGGATGGCATCCAGAGGGACCTGGACAAACTTGAGAAGTGGTCCCATGGGAATCTCACGAGGTTTAACAAGACTAAGTGCAACTGGGTTGGAGTCCGTTGGAGTCCCAACACAGGCTGGGGATGAACAGATTGAAAGCAGCTAGGCCAGGGACTTATGGGTGCTGGTGGATGAGAGGCTGGACATGACCCAGCAACGTGCACTTGCAGCCCAGAAAAATCACTTGTATCCTGGGCTGCATCCAAAGCAGCGTGGCCAGCAGAGTGAGGGAGGTGATTCTGCCCCTCTGCCCTTGTGAGACCCCACCTGCAGAGCAGCATCCAGCTCTGGCACCCCCAACAGAAGAAGGACATGGACCTGTTGGAGCAAGTCCAGAGGAGGGCCATGAAGATAATCAGAGGGCTGGAGCACCTCTCCTGTGAAGAGAGGCTGAGCGAGTTGGGATTGTTCAGCCTGGAGAAGAGAACCTAAATGAAATCCTACAGGAAAGATGGAGAGGGACTACTTACAAGAGTATTTACTGACAGGAAAAGGGGAAATGGTTTTAGATTGGGAATAAGCTTAGATAAGATATTAGGAAGAAATTCTTCACTGTGAGAGTGGTGAGGCACCAGAACAGGTTACCCAGAGAAGCTGTGGATGCCCCATCCCTGGAAATGTTCAAGGGCCAGGTTGGATGGGGCTCTGAGCAACCTATGGCCTACTTCCATGGCAGCAGGGTTGGAACTGGATGATCTTTAAGGTTCCTTCCAGCCCAAGCCATTCTGTGATTCTATGACATTACCAGCTCTAGCACATGTTAGAGGCCTGTAAGTGTTAAAATACATCTAGCTTGACTTTTACTTTCCACCACTGTGAAAGTGGTATTTGTGGTTCTGGTGACAAACACAGAGAGGTTAAGAAGTGAGAATTACTAGAATATTGTGTCTTCCTGTATGAGACAAGTACTAGAAACAGCGTCACTGACTGCAGTACTTACAGTTTCTAACAGACAAAAGCAGCCTCAGACAATTACAACTGCTAGCATCCTTTCTTACTGAGGGTGGTATGGGTAAGTTAACTGATCACTGGATGGACCTCTTCCCAACACTGACCCTTTCCCAAATGCTTCAGAACAGTCTTCAGGGCAAAAGCCAGTTCATCCCCATTCAACAGACTCACACTTTATTGTAAGAGACAACCTTTGATCCTCTGGTTATGTCAATATTAGAAGTTGCAGGGTGCAGTTGAAGCAGTTCTGTGAATGATGCAGTGCCAGAGGAATGACACTGACAATATACTGTACATACACAGTATGCATGAGACACTCAGTAGTCAATGAAAAGTTACTGAAGACTATCAGTTTAAGTGCAGCAGTATTTTGATTATTTATATATCATGAAGTATTTCCACATGTTCATAGAAGTCACCATTTCATTCTGAAATGGTTGGAGGCAGTTTGCTTTAAAGTTCCATTGCCCAACATAGCTAGTTTCTAACCTAACAATTTGTTAACTACATGAAATTTCAAAATCATGCCTAGTCTTTCCATTCACTGTTTGCTATCTTATACTTTAACACAGGACAGTACTGTTCAGTACCAGTGAAACAAAGAGCACTGAAATGGCAAGTGCTCAGAAGTTAGATACCTGATTTCCACCAAGAACTATGATTTATCAACCTAGTAGAAAAGGCATGCCATTCTCTCTCACAAAGATAGAAAATTTTCCCTCAAACTGCACAGCTCTCACAGGGAATTTTACAGCAAGACTGAAACTTTCATTGCTGCCTGTAGTCTTGGGCTAATCTAATTATTTAATTGTCCAAACTGACTCTAACAGCTTACTGTTCTGTCTTTAGGAAGTTTAGAGACAATACCCTGCACTTAGAGTTCAATGGGTTTTGTCCAACATCACATGTATTTTATGCAACAGTATGACAGTCATGTTTCTATAAGAAACCACCTATTTTTTTTTTTTTTTTTTTGCATCTTTGCTAAACAGCAAGTGAGAGAGAAAGTCCCTGTTTAGGCACTAGATTTCAATCCCCAGAAAATCACAGTGCAACCAAGCTAAACAATTTCTAACTAGCTGTCAAATGCAGCACGTATTTAACAACTCTCCTGCATTAGTATTCAAAAAAGTTGACACAGTCCAATTAGTGCCAGCAACAGCGTGAATTGGTACTTCCTTCCTTGCTTTACCAAGACTTACCCACACAATAATCTGCCAGAGTTAAGGTATTTCACGCCTGACACCCTCTGACCCTGTCCTTTGGTGCGCTGCCGTGTGGCCAGAGCTGCACCGTGCACTCCACAGTGATGCTGCACTGCACCACAGCACACACCAGAACAATTCCAAAGTCAGTTTGTCTCCAGAACAACTTTATCACGAGACTGAAAAAATGTTAATCTCTAAAATGGTCAATGTGTCATGGCGTATTGTGTGTGATTGGAATTTTGTATCAAATAGCTGCCACTTTGCTCTACCCAGCACTCTGGCCAGGGAGCATGTAAAGAACAAGTTGCCATGAGCTGGTTGCAGTGACATTCAGAGGCTACTTCTCAATCTATTATTTGACAAGCTGCTAAAATCCATACAATAAGGAATATTTATTTTCATTACCTGCTAATGTAGAAGCCATGGCTACTGAAAGTTTGCTAGCCTTCTCTAGACAGTTAAGAGATTTCTTTCTAAGCAAGCTCTATAAAGCCCTGGAATCCCACCATTTTTCAAAGCATAATCTCACTCTATTTATCCCCTTTTTGTGTCTCCATAGCCAGAAGAGATCTTTGAATATTGAACATTGTACCACAGTAGCTTGAGAGGCATGCTGTGCTTTGTCATCACTGCTGGTCATGCTGGCTTTAACACTTGCAGGAATTTCACAAGAAGTATTCCTATATTTTCATGCAAAAATATAAACAGACATTCCCTTCCTGCAAATCACTTCTTTCTAACATGGCATATCGCACTTCTGAACCAAGTATTTGGAAGGAACCATTTACAGCAGGCTACAAAAGCAAAGCAATGGTTACCACTGGAATTCATGGAATAATGAAGGTATCTCTGACAGCTCTGTGACTGAATCCAGTGGTCTCACTCACTACTGAGGGGAAGAATCTTATTTTTTACAGCATGCCAATGTCTTTTCTGGAACCAGGAAGCGAAGATTATTTTCTTTCCTTTTAGTCATAAGTTGAGAATTACCCCTTTATAGCACTTGCCAACTCAAGTTGTACTTGTGGATATGCACTTTGGTAACACCCTGTCCTAATGTGCATGTAAAGAAAACCAACTGCTAAGAGGCAAAGTGGAGATAAATAAGGTTAAATAAGGTTAAGCACCAAGACTCTGAAGCTGCAACTTCTGAATATGCAAGTGAGTTGATAAAGCTTGATTTACATTCATGTAAACACTACATATTAAGAAGAAAGCATATATTCAATATTGTCTGTGCCAGTTTGTCTTTGAAGGGCAATGTGCTTGACTTGTCAAACCAGCTTAATTTCTGACTACTTGAGTCAGTATTATATGAAGGGCAAGAATTTAGTTAATTCTTGCCTTCAAAAAAGTGGGTGATCCGTGCACAATTATTATTTCTGCAAAGCTTTCTAGTTTGTTTTATAAACTAATTCAAAAATTAGCTATACTGAGCACTATATACTATTGTCCCTCCTGTCTACTGTATTGCACATAAGAATTTAGGTAGACTTGGTAGATAGGTAGATCTTTAAGGTAGATTTGCCCTGTTCATTTGATGTAAACCCATCCAGCCATCCCTTATTCTCTGTCTCACAGTACTAGGAAAGCATTTTTATTGTGATTTTGTAGGAAGCATAAAACTTCTGAGCAACTGCTATGTGACATCTGTTCGAAAATAAGGCTGAAGCACCATCTATTCAACAGTGAATAGAAGCTCAAGCACTAAGGGCATTTCCATTGTTGACAGAAATTAAAAGCACCTGTGAAATAAATACACTGAACTTTCTTTTAAGCCTGTACTAGATCAGGTGGTCTTTTAGGATCACATTTTTAACCCCATTTCTCACAGAACACCTTGAAAGTCCTATGGGGAAATTCTAAGCTTGTTTCCAAGACATTCAAAGAACATCTGTCTCAATTCTCCCACTTAACTGAACAGTCCTGCCTTGCATAATTAAAATTACCACACTAGACTACTTTTCAACACCAACAGAGCAGCATTTCCAATATACTTATGGAATTCTATCAGCACAATGATTATAGGTTTAGTCCAAGATAACATGTACAGTACTTTGAGTAGGTACATAAGATAGTACTAAGAAAAAGAACCTTTGCCATTATGAATACTTCGACACAAAAACAAAAACAAAATCCAGAATCTGTTTGTAGTCAGAGATGTCTGAAAGCTGGAAAAACACCAAACCCCCAAGTTTAACACATTCAGCACTTATTTGGATATTTAGCTGTAGAGTTTCAAGCACAGCAAGTCATTCTGAACTGAAAGCTCATAACCCCAATCCAGCTATTCCACAAGAGTCATAAGAAAGGACACCCACACAAGATTTCCCACAGAGGGGTGGTTTCTAGAAGGAAACAAAGTACACCTTCACTTCAGTTTCTTGCCTCTACTGCCTCTGTGCTCAAAATCTTTCTACATGAGCAGGCCTTCTACTTCCCCTCCCTGAACTTTATCTGCTAGTCTTGCATGTTTTCAGTAAGCACAGCCCTTAAGTAAATTTTCTCTCATGAGATTTATATTTAAACATGTGTGAGCAGGAGGCAGTCAAATTAGGTCAGGTGTTCCATATCTCCATGAGTCTGCAGACATAATCACATAGAAGATTCTCCAACCCTGACTGGGAGTTTTCTGACCTGCCTCAGCTGTAAGCAAAATGACAGCATTCCTACCTCCACAGGAAGGCAGGTGCTCCTGGAACCTCCATCACCATATAAACTAGGAAATGACCTCACAAAACTTACCAGTTTCTGAAAAAGCTCTGAGCTCCAAGTTCTGCATCCATTTCTGATGTGGTTATTTATGTGTTATTTATGCTATTTATATGTTTATGTGTTATTTATGTTATTTATTCTTCACTCATTAAGAGTATTTATAGTGCTGAGAAAAAATTACCCACATCTGGGGGCAGGTTACCCTGGATTGCCTTGCCTCCACCTTATGCTCACTTGGACCAGGCACACAGCTAAGCAATTTTTTCATGGTTTCTTTGCAAGAGTTGCCATTTTAATCCCTTCAATATGCACTGTGGCTAAGGACAAGTTGTTACAAGAATACCTTGACTACTTCTAGAGACTGCTGCCTCCAAGTTCTTCATACTTAGGAGAGAGCAAAGCAACTGAAGCGTGCGTGCCTCTGGCACAGAGCCAGGTATGGATAGGGAACAGCAGAAGTTTTCTGGTTGTTTCAGAACAACTTTCAGGGATGTATTAACATCACTTGACACTTGCTTTAGACCTTATTTAAAAATAAATAAAATCAGTCCATAATTCAAGAAACAAGCTGATGTCCCAGTACATAGAAGGAACTCGGCAGCCTTTATGACATGCCAGTGGCACAAGTGCAGACTAACTGGTATCCAGAGCTGCTTGAAACTCGAGTTTTCACATGGAAGTAAACTATCTCACATGCTATAACAGCCTGAATGCCTTTGAAAGACAACCATATCCATGGTTTCCTGTACTCTGTCCCATTTCTCAAGGCTTCCTCTAGATAAGCCTGTAAGTTATTTAGAAAGTTAACTTGCTCTTAGCATCAACTCACATATCTTAACACTCATTTATCTTCATAGAAAGGAGGGGTTATTCCAGCTCTTCCTCAACTTAGTATATAACCAAAATACTTACTCTGTTTCTCTATCCTCTTGGGGATATATATACCTATATATACTTGTATATACCTGTAACAAGTTACAGTTCAGTTCCTCTCAAGGAGACACACAAGATTTTAGTAAGAAATTTACTACATGCTACAAGTCTTGTCATTCAACCCTGTATTGAAAGCCTGCAGAGCATGTTTAGAATAACAAAGTACAATGATTTCTCTTCTGTTTGGCCAACTTCACAGTCATGTTCTGCCAGATAAAGCATTACTTCAGTTATAATAAATATTTTCACAAAAAAAAAAAATCTAATTAAAATCCTGGAAAAAGAATGCTGTTACACCAAAGTTAATTCAGAATTCCTCAGAAAAAGCGTTAAAACCAAATTTTTCTACCAGTTGCCATTAGTGACATTCTTCATGAGCAGCTATCTATGATCTTTACCACTCCTGCCCTCCAGCAAACTGCACATTCATCCAGGCTGATGTGAGTGACAGTGATAATCAATGTGAGCACAAAAGCAGCAGCTAACACTACTCAGTTGCTGGCCTTACTAGACCAGCTCAGAAGTTTCTGTGATACAGAAAACCCTTTAAGTGTTCTTTCAGCACCTCCTGACAGCTTCATCAATATGCCACATACACCTCCTGAGCACGCTGAGGTCAGTGCAGTGCTCACTAAAACAGCACACCTGTCAAATAGGCACCTCTAGTGTATTGAAATACACTACAAAAGCACTTCCCTATCATTAAGATTTCTTTGTTTTGCCTCTCTTTACCACAACAACTCATTCCTACCTCCTATTTATTTTGCCAGTCATTTATGCCCATTGATCAAGGTGGTTAACCTGGTTCTAACACTTTCAGAATTTATCCAGAAAAGATATATTTTTCATTACTTCACACATCAAGATAAAAACAAACAAGCAAACAAAAAAAACCAACCCAAACCAACAAAACACAAAAGCCAACCAAACAAAAAACCCAAGAATAATGCCTATGGGCAGCTACAGCTCCTGCATGAACATGCATATAACCTGTTCAGCTTCTTTCAGAATGCTTCTTTCTTTATGCTGTAACCAAGATAATTTGACAGTGACTGATCAGTCTTACTCTTAAGGTTTTTCATCACTTTTATTCAAGAAGTCACAACCTGTGTCTAAAAACTAAAATGCCTGACTATCTCTGAAATACAAAAGTCTAGGTACATCAGTAATCATCCTCCCTCTTCATCATGCTACATCCCCCCCCCCCCTTTGATGCTGCTGCAAGAATTTGCATTACTTTGTACCTTACAAGAGGGCTATTTTCAGCAGAAAAAGAAAAAGCATAGGCAGTGTAACACGGTCATGCTCTATTTGACAGAATTATCTAATCACAAAAAAAAAAAACAAAACACCCAAACCAAAACAACCTCAGCTAGCACAAGAATTTGAAGTCATCCAGTAACCTGCTGCATTGCAATAATCAGCATAACATTCACCATCTTGCCTACAACTACCCAGAAACCAGCATAGTATCTGCATGATGATCTTTAGCTGATGTATGAACAACATGGTCAGTTCTTATCATTGACTCACGTACAAAACCTCAGACTGCAGCACCCAGGTCTTTAAGGAAAGCTTCTTATGATGAACTGTTACGTACAAGCTTTGATCTAGTGAAAATAACAGCCCTTTCTATGCTTAAGGGTTAGGCTTTAATTCAACAGCCTTTTTAAATGCATCCAAATCAATTCAGAATGCCAGCACCACAGTGCTTGCAGGGAAGTCACATGTAACATTACTTACCATAAGATTCAGATCTCTGCAAGAGATCTAAAGCTGTTTGTCCGCACACACCAGCAGGCAAAATTATCTACGAGTTGTTGAAAGCCAAAAGACAGCTGGGGTGATGAGTTAAAAAGGAATGACTATCACATGCTCAGACACTGTGCTACACTTCAATAAAGCGCTTTAGAGAATACTGTCTGTGATTATAGAAGCCATCTTCAACTGGTTCTTTAACTAATAACTTCAATATGAATCTCTTAACATCCTCAGGAATTAGAAATATTCCTGATTGTATACATAAACAGCTGCACTCCCAGGTTGAGGACTTCAGCAGCTTTAAGACCATCAAATAACCCCTATGGATACCAAAACACTCTTTATTTTACTAATTAACTCTCAAATGTCAAGTGCTATAGGAGTCCAAATTGTTGCTGTCACACTGGCTAAATACAACCCAATCAAAAATCACCAAGATTACTTCTCTTCTTGGTTTTTCACTGTGCAAGATCCCCTCAGCCCTTTGGAAACAGAAGACCCTAAACTAGCAGATTAGACTAAGAGTTTGGAGTGCAAACTGCAGAACAGCTCTATCTTCCTTTTCATTTCTGCTAGCAAAAGACTAGTCAGGTGTTTTATACAAAAGTCTTATAAAATAGGAAAAATATTTCAGTGACAGGAAAAATTTTAATTCTTCAACCAATTTACTACAAGCTTCCAGGGACTGATCAGCAGCTCTTAACTCAGTCTTCACCTAGCAATGTCAAAAATGCACTAAGGGCAATAACCAAGAATGAAAAATACTGTCTTTTGGATCTTGACATTAACGTATGGATGTATTGATAGAACTTCCCAAACTGTAAATAGGTTCTGTCCAAACTTTGTGACAAGTTACATCTAAGTTTCTGCCTATCCTGTTGAAACAGATTGCTTTGGCAAAGCACACAGCCTACCAAGTCTGAGCAACGAAGGGCTGAGAAGTCAAACACAAGCATGGCAGCCTGCCAATAGCCTCCCCTCTTCAATCTTTGGAATCCCAGGCTCGCTAAAATATACCCAGAGGATTGCAGCAGTTTGTACTGATACTGTTACTTGAGTCACAGAAAGTTAAAGCTGATTCACAAAGGAACACATCAGAAGAGAAAGCTTGCCAACATTTTACTTGCTCTTCAAAACAGCAATCAGAAAATATTTCCATTT
The DNA here is from genome assembly GCA_013397915.1 of Daphoenositta chrysoptera. NCBI lineage: Eukaryota > Metazoa > Chordata > Aves > Passeriformes > Daphoenositta > Daphoenositta chrysoptera. The sequence goes on along the minus strand of VZRO01003932.1, from coordinate 135,915 downwards.
GCCCCACAGGCCAGCAAGAGAAAGATCCATGGTGTATTTCAGCATATGGCAATAAGAAGGCTTTTTAGTTTGAGGAATCATATTTGAAGTGTTTTAGAGCAAAAAGACCAGAAGCTGATGTACAGTTGGTCTGTCACAGGGTTACAGCAGCCACATGTTACACTTCCTCATTTCCGAGCTTCCACTGATAAGCGTGTAGTTCATGGAAACAGTAACTACCAGGTTTTTTCCCTTGTGTCTTCCAGTAGCACAAGTTTAAACACCAGCACTTGAAATAAAGTATACTTTTTCATATCCAAGGATATTCTGAGGGTGATAGGGAGGGATGAGGAGAGCTGCAGGCTAACACCTGGGCTGCACACAAAACTAGAAATGCAATACCAACCAAGGTGATTACAGAGCTGAGGGACAAACTTCTTACAAGACCACAGCAAAACAGAGATTATTCTGTGGCATTTAACAGCACAGCATAAGCAAAGTTAACCGTGGTAGGTATACAGCTGGAGTCTTGGAAACAGAGATGTTAAAGAACAGGTTTGAATTATATACAGGAAAGCAATAATGCATGGTTTTTGACAAGTGAACAGGACTTCTGTTTCTGTGTACTCGAAGTATGTTTCTAATACACAAATTTGTGATTTGCATGTAGAACTAAGCATAACGTAAGTTCCACTCCCTCACTCGATGCAGCGGGGATGCAAGCTACTCCTAAATTAACCAGGTGACTCCAAGCAAGAAAAGTTTAAGCATTCTTCCTTTGAGGACAATTCTAGCTGTTTGAGTTACCTTTAACCTGTAAAGCATGGTGCATTAGATGCATTACAGGGCCATACCCTGAATTAATTTCAGCAGTAGCCATAACCAAGGCCACCACCACCCAGAGAGCAGGTCAGGAGGAGTAGCATGAGCAGGAACACTCCGGAAGCCCTGGATGCAGCAGTCAGAGCAAAGCAGCTGTTCGAGGACTGCTACATAACCCCGGGCCAAGCCAAACGCCCCACGAAGTCTGCTAACAACAGCAGAGCACAAACCCTGTAAAAAGTGAAAAACTTCATTCCCACACCAAGACCTCCCTCTACTTACGCCTCAAAGGCAAGAATGAGACGTTGCTGGTAACAGGGGTAAGACGAAAACCAAGCAGACAGATTTCACAGCCAAAACACGCTTTCCCCCGCAGAGGCCGGGCCCCGACAGCCGGGCTCACAGCGCCTGCCGCGGGCAGCCCGCCCCGTCCCGTACCTGCGATATCCCAGAGCTGCAGCCGCACCAGGGTCTTACTGTCCCAGTTGATGACTTTGAGCGCGAAATCCACGCCGATGGTGGCCCGGTAGTGCTGGGAGAAGAGCTGGTGCACGTAGCGCTTGATAATGCTGGTTTTGCCCACGCCCAGCTCCCCGATCACCAGCACCTTGAAGAGGTGCTCCCGGCACTCGGGCGCGCCGCAGCCCGCTCCCTCCCCGCCGGCCATCCTCGGCCCTGCCTCGCTCCCGCGGAGCGCGGCGGAGCGGCCGCGGCTCCCCCGCTCCTCAACCTCCCCAGCCGGCAACTTTCCCCCGACTTTCTCCAGCCGGCCCTCGCCGGGCGGGGGAAGGACGGAGCGGGACGGAGGGTAGGAGGGAGCGGGGCACGCCAGCCACCACCTGACTGCAGTCACAGGACACGGAAACTCCGCGGGCTTATAGCGGCCCCGGGGAGGGCGGCGGGAGGGGCGGGGAGAGGGAGCCGGCCCGCCCCGCCGCCCTGGGACACCGGCTGGGAACGGGAACGGGAAAGGGAAAGGGCCGCGGCGGGATGGGAGGGAGTGCCCCCGAACCTGCTCAGGGCGGGCCGGGCAGGGCAGAGCAGAGCGGGGTGGCTTTAGCGGGGCTGAAAGGGAAGCGTCACCTCTCTCTCGGTGCCATCCTCTGCTCTCTTCCTGGGGTGGTGGCGGCAGCGAAGTTCTCTCCCGGGGAACTCTCCGAAAGCATTCTCCCCACGGTCCGGCAAAGGGTGTTTTATGGCAGAGAGGTCCGTGGGACAGCGGGCCTGACCAGGGTGCGTGGCAGTAGGAGGGTTCCAGTGGCCCGTGGTCGCTCCCATTATCGCTCCCGTTATCGCTCCCAGTCTCCGTTCCCAGGAGGAGCCTGGGATCCTGCAGGCGCAGGGTGCTGCGCCCCGGGCACCGCGCCGCTCTCGCAGGCCCTGCAGTGCGGCCTGGGGTGCGTGCGGGCCGGGCCGTGCTACACCCAACCGGGGCAAACGGAGTGCGGGCAGGGCCGTGCTAAACCCAACCGGGGCAAACGGAGTGCGGGCAGGGCCGTGCTAAACCCAACCGGGGCAAACAGAGTGCGGGCCGGGCCGTGCTACACC